>APFE030924551.1:38454-99735 GCA_000404065.3 Pinus taeda
ATTTTGGTCGACACGTTTTGAACCAATAAGTGTGGTTCATCTTCAGGAAACGATGAAGAAATAGATCTAGGAAGAAGGTTAAATAGGGAGACAGGTCAACCTGACAACTAGAAAAAATGGCTATATTTGATTAGGGGAGAAGAAGGAAAAGTTTAATATTATTTAAGTAAATTTAGTTATATTATTAATTGTTTATTTAATCAATATAAATAAATAAATATATTTTTTAAATGTCAATTTATTAACCCAACGGTTATATTTGACTAGGTTTTAATAATATTGTAATAATTTATAAAGGGTTTTTTTAATAATTATTATCTTATTATCTCAACACCTACCTATAATGTTTATTAATTTATAAAACGATTGTTATTATTATTATTTTTATTTATTACTTAATATATATATATATATATATATATATATATATATATATATATATATATATATATTATATTATATATATATATATTCTCTTTTTTTTTTTTTTTTTTTTTTTTTCATATTACACAATAATGGATATAAATTTTAATATCACTAAATATTAATTAATTAATATTAATAATGCTTAAATAAACTAATATTCATTATCACTATGCTAATATTAATAAAGTTATTATACTAGTTATATGTTATTATTAATATTTAATATTAGTAATTAGTTTATTAATATTCATTATTAATACGACCCCCAATTTTCGGGCTTATGATTATTAAACTTAATGTCACTATTAATATTGGATAATATAGTATTATTAATATTAATTCTTACTGAAATTAATAATTCTTAATTATTTATATCAATGTTAGTAATCCTAATAACTTTTCTAATATTAAATTTAAAAATATATTATGTTCTAATTAAAAAAAAAGGGGGACAAAGGGTCAAGACACAGACAAAGGAAAACTAAGAAGAGAGGGCGGGAATCCAACAACTACTAATTTTCCATCCATCATCCTTATTAATATAACTGGAAGACTTCTCAATTTCAATGGCTTCCCTAAACTTATGATGACAAAAATGACGAATCTTAACAATAACCTAGCCTCCTCAATGCATATATGATGCTTGGTCTTCTCTACATGTTCAGCCAAAGCCGAAGATTTGGTCCTCCTGTGCTTGATATCAACCACGTGTTTCTTAATCCTCTGGTTAATAGAACACCCAGTTTCACCAATGTATGAGGTTCCACAGGAACAAGGGATGATATAAACACCTTTCATATCCATCAGGTTCACCTTATCTTTTACAGTCTTTAGGGAGCTTCTAATGGTGTGAGGGGTTTAAAGGTCGAGGGAATATTATTATTTTTCAGGATTCTCGCAATCTTGTCTGTCATCCCTTGGATGAAGGGGAGGTGGACTCCTGAACTCTGATCAATGGGTTCTTTCTTGACCTTGGAACCTTTACTTGCTTTGAGAAAAGCTTGGACACCCTACTGCCTACTTTAACCATTCTCGACAAAAACATTAAGGAGATGGGACTTTTCTTTAGAAAAGTGGTTGCCATCAGAAATTCTTAGAGCACGAGTGGCTAATGTGCTGAGAATACCTATCTTCTGAGTAGGGAAATGGTGGGAATTTGCATGAAGATATTGCTCGGTGTGAGTATTTTTTCGATACACCTCATGGGAGAAAGATCCATCAGCTTTCCTAGAAATGAGGACATCAAGAAAAGAAAGGCAACCATTAACTTCACACTCCATCGTAAACTTAATGGAATTAGACTGATTATTGAGGTGTTGGAAAAAGAGATCTAATTTATCAGGCCCGTGCTACCATATGGTGCAGGTGTCATCAACAAATCTTTTCCAAAGCTTAGGTTTAAATAAAGCAGAGGATAAAGCCTTGGATTCAAAATCTTCCATGAAAAGGTTAGCAATGATAGGGGACAGGGGAGAAACCATGGTCACCCCATAGGTTTGTTCATAGAACAAACCTTCAAAATAGAAAAAAGTGGAGGTGAGGCAGATCTCAACCAATTTAGCCGTGTCGGGATTAGTAAGATGAAATATGACATCCAGGGCTTCCTTAATGGGCATGCTAGTTCAAATTTCATATCATTTAACTCTCTAACAAATAAAGAAGAGTCTTTGACAAAGGACTCCATCCGCCCCACCAGGGGCTTGAACTCCACGGCTAAATACTTAGCTAAAAGGAAGGTTGGCCCACCAATGGTGTTGACAATGGGTCTAATGGGTACTCCTTCTTTGTGGATTTTGGGAAGCCCATAGATCCTAGGAGTGATAGGACTACTTTCAATCAGCTTATGGCTAAAAGAGCCAACAGTGCTGTTGGATTTAATAGTAAGAGTGACCGTCTTAGAGATAGTTTTCAAGGGATCCTCGTCAAGTTTTATATAGCTTCCACTGTTGATCAGAGGATCCAACATCTTCTCCCGATAATTTGCCTTATCAAGGATAACAACAGCTCCACCTTTGTCAGTTTTTAAAATCATTTTAGATTCTAAAATATTTAGAAAAATATTTAATATATAACAAAATTATTATTTCGATTTTTTTTTATAAAAAAAGACTATATAAAATTAAAAATAATTGTTTATAAATTTTATGATTCAAATTCATATGCAATAAAAAAATTGTTTTAGACATTATGTTTGTGAAATTTTACTTTGAAAAATTGTTGATGAGAAGAAAAACACATAATGTTACTTTCTAGCTATAAGACTTTTCATGGATATTATTGCCAAAGAAGTTATTTTCTTTACTTGGACAAACATAAATGTCCTTATTTTCTATTGGATTACTAGTAAGTAAAATTATTATAAGAAATTTGTCTGCTAAAATAATTTTTTTATTTAGAATTTCAAGAAATATGTTATTTAAAAAAAAAAATTGAATATTAAAAATGAAATTTGTTGAAGGTAATTCAAATAATAATTAGCTTCAACTAGTCATTGATGTTTTAAATGTTTAATTTAAAAAAACTAATTAGAATTAATGAATTAAAAATTTGAAAACTTACTTTATTTAAAAAATTAATTAAAAATATGAATTAAACATGTAAATTTTTTTTTAAGGAGGTCTTGTTGTTTTCTTTGCATCTCAAACAATAACCATCCAAATATTTCTTTGCTTTCCATTATTTAGTGAGTATTTTTTCCCTTTCAATCTTGATATATATGTCATCTTTCACCGGTTATTTTTTACTTAAGTTAAGACTTTTGTTAAATGTTTTTTAAATTATACTCCCCCACCCCTCTTTGAGCGGAGAGGCTCATTCTACAGCCAAGTAGGATGTGTAATGATGTGTAATGTTATCCGTCCATCATCAAGTTGAAATTATTTTTTCACATCCATCCATCATCAAGTTGAAATTTTTCTCATGTCCACAAAAAAAAACTATACAAAGCATTTAAATAATGTGGCCTCATAAAAAAATTTGCACTTGAAGAAATTGGATCCCTCTCGGCTCATGTTAGATCTATATTTAAGATGGATCTATGTTGATTTATAAAACATTGAAATGAATTACACAGTTACATAAGAAACCTAGCAAACAAAACAAATAACAGAACAAGATTCTTTTTTTTCATTGTCATTTATGCTTGAATTTCGTAAAAGATGAGACGATTTACAAGTTCTGATTGATTTAGTAATTTTTCACTATGTTGATTTTTTCATCGTGTTGATGGTTCTCTGTATTGATTTAAATGTAAATGTAAATACAAAAGACTTTTGTTTAAAAATGGATATATAATCTTATCATAATATTTTTGTGATATTGATATATAATCCTTATGATCTCATATTTTCTTTGAGTGCGGGTCTCATGTTATATACAACTTGAACGCACCTAATGGTTAAGTGCATGTGTTTCCTCCTAAGAGGTCATATGTTCAAAATTGGAGGGGAGTAGAGTATGTATGCCTCCGTAGACTTAGCCCTTAAATCTGTGCACAAGGGGTCCCATACACCAATTTGGTGATGGCTTGGTTGTGATCTTAAATACAAAATTGTGTTTTTGGATGCTTAATAGAGTATATGTAGGACCAAATAAACACTTTAACCATAAAAACTTAATTTTTTCATGATATGTACATAAATTTTTTTAAATGATATACAATATAAATGTAATTGACATTAAAATATTTTATATAACATGTACAAGCCTAAAATGTTTTTTAATTATTAGTATATTTTTAATATATGTCAATATTATTTGTATTAAAATATTTTATTGTGATAATATATGTTTTTATTCCAACATTAAAATATTTATTTTCACAATTTTATATATATATATATATATATATATATATATATATATATATATATATATATATATATATATATATATATATATATATTGAAGTTAATATGGACATAAATTAGTTAACATAGATCTTCAAATAGTTTATTTAAATTTCTTGTTGAAATATTTTGGAAAAGTATAAGACTTCCGTGAACTTAAATACAAAATTGTGTTTTTGGATGCTAAATAGAGTATATATAGGACCAAATAAACACTTTAACCATAAAAACTTAATTTTTTCATGATATGTACATAATGTTTTTTTAAATGATATACAATATATATGTAATTGACATTAAAATATTTTATATATCATGTACAAACCTAAAATGTTTTTTTAATTATTAGTATATTTTTAATACATGTCAATATTAATTTGTATTAAAATATTTTATTGGATAATATATGTTTTTATATACAACATTAAAATATTTTATTTTCACAATTTTTTTCTATATGTAAATATATATAAAGTCAATATGGACATAAATTAGTTAACATAGATCTTCAAATAGTTTATTTAAATTTCTTGTTGAAATATTTTTGAAAAGTATAAGACTTAAACATCTTATTCACACGTTTTTTTTTTTTTTAATTAAATACTTTACACTATATTAATTTCTTTTTTGTTATAGCCGATATTATTTTTCTATTTAGAACATAATTTTTATTTTAATGGTTTTTAGGATTTCATGGTTTGGGGGTTTGCAATGTTTCCATTTGATTTTATCATGTGTGAGGGTATGAGATTGGAATTTGATCAAGAGCATGAAGCCCTTTAAGAACCTTTATGTTGGTGCCATTGATTGTTGAACTTTGTTGATGTTGGTTGTACTGATTGTTGAAATCGTCTACTATGGATTTAACAAGAATGTACCCTTCGCTCAAAGGAAAACAACTGGTTAGACATGCTAATTTTTTTCTACAAAATTATAAGGTTGAGGATATGAAACTTTCACTCAAACCAAAATCATTGGTTAAGCATGTTAAACCTTTTCAATTTTTATCATGTTATAAGGTTGAGAAATCTAAGTCTGAAGACTTTGAGCTAGATGATATTTATGTAGCTCTTATTGATGATCCCATTTCTAGTAGTGTTGAATTAATGATGATTTTCATGAGTGACCATGTGATTTGTAGTTTTGATGACTATTTTTTCTACTACTACTAATATTACTAATATAGTTGTAGAGGAATTTTAGGAGTCCTCAAACTCTGGCCCATATTATTTATGTAGCTCATGTTGATGATCTCTTGTCTGGTAGTGGTGTGGTGATGAGTTTTATCATGATGAGGGGTGATCATGTTTTTGTATCACTGATATGTAGACTTGTAGTAGGCCAATGGCCCCATAGATTAAAGCATTGTTTTTAGACTCTAGAGGCCATTTAGAGCGTCATTGATTATGTATTGTCACATGGTATATAGATGAGAAACCTTGCAAATTTTGTCTCTATTGATTTTGAAACATGGTTTTAAATCTTAAAAATCGTTTCTTTTTATTAAAAACTAATTATTTCATGTATTTTTTTAAAGACTGATTCATTGAGATCTTATCAGCCACGGTTTAACCTGTTTCAGTTTGAAACCCGGTTTATTAGGTGGATTGGTCCAGTCATCGGTTCGAGTTTTTAAAACTATGGACCTTTCATGGATATTATTGCCAAAGAAGTTATTCTCCTTATTTGTAAAAACATAAATGTCCTTCCTTTCTACTTGATTACTAGTAAGTAAAATTATTATAAAATTATTATTTATTAAAAATATTTTTTATCTAGAAGTTCAAGAAATATGTTTGTTATAAAAAAACTGATATTAAAATGAAAATGTTGATGGTATTGAAATAATAATTAGCGTTAACTATTTATTGATGCTTTAAATGTTAAATTTTAAAAACACTAATTAGAATTAATAAATTAGAAATTGAAAACTTAGTTTATTTAAAAAAATAATTACAAATGTGAATTAAACATGTGCATTTTTTTCTAGGAGATCTTGTTGTTTTCCTTTGCATCTCACAAAATAACCATCCATCATTGGTTACAATTCAATGCAGACTCATATCAGTTATAGCATCTTTTATATTTCATACAATATTAATTATTTATTCCACCTTTAAAAAAGCACATGGGAAACTAATCTCCTTTCCAAAATATAGCTATTATGTATATGTAGAATGTCATCATTTAAAACTGGAGTCTCCTTAATCTTCTCTAATTTGGTCATTTGTGATTAAAAATTTGGGAAGAATAAAATAATGTATAATTAAAATTGCTTTAGATTCTAAAATATTTGGAAAAAAAATAATATGTAACTCCAAATTTCTTTTTAAAAAAGAACAGTGTATAAAATATAAAAAGAGTTGTGTATATATTTTATGATTCAAATTCATATGCAATCAAAGAATTATATGAGCCACACTCTATCTATTTTTGAAATTTTAGTGGGAAAGCTTGTTGATGAGAAGCAAAACACATAGTGCTACTTTCGAGCTATAAGATCTTTCATGGAAATCACTGTCGCCGAAGTTATTCTCCTTATTTTGACAAGCATAGATGCCCTTCCTTTCTACAAGATCTAAAAGCTAAACCTTGCTAGGACAAAATCTTAAAGATAAACTCTCATTCAACAACTCCGCTTCAATTCCAGTTCATTTTGAGTCACTTTAATTCAAGTTCCTTCTGAGTCAATGCATCGATGCAGCCTTTGTAAACATCCCCTTCAATTCATAAGGTGCCTAGGCTCTCTCTGGCCATCAGTTTAATGCAAATCAATTGCTATGCCCTTAATTCATTTCTTAATGAAACATGATTTTTTGTTGAGGAATTTTCTATGTAGACGGTCTGTAAATTGAATTTTCTACAATAAAATGCACATGGTTATTTTTGTTTATGATTATTTTTTGAAGTTACTTTAAAAACATACCACCACATTTCAAGCAGTTGAATATAAACAATTTTTCTTAAGAACATGTTAGCAAGTATCAAATGTAGGCCTACCCAGCTCCTTGTATAGGCACAAACACCAAAGGAGGAAGGGGTAGGTTGCTTTTCTGCATGAATTATATGTTATAAATCCTCTAGGTTGTTCAAAATTTTACTAAAATAATAGTTTTGGGTTATTATCACAAGAATCTTACAAATATATTTTCTATAATATACTACTACTTAACCTTGACAAAGGCACACATTCGTCAACATTTTCTCTAGGAGAGAAGAGAATGCAATATCAGATGTTGTAAATATTATAACACCTTGATCTTGGTTGTTTTCTTGTGCTTGTAGAACTATAAGAAGGTTGGTGTATTCCAAGAAACTCAAGAAAGTATTGAGTGACTGAGCTAATGATAGCAAAGCTATCATATTGGCGAAGATCAGTGCCAATGTCGGTGTTGATGTTGGGGTTGTGTTCAATGTGGATGTTAGTTTAGCCGTCATAACTACAATGCCTCCATTCTCATTACCATGGCTACCTCCCATTATTCCCAGCATAAAAATCAAACAAACCACTATCTGGATAATTGCACTACAGTTCCTCATTGTCACTCCAATTTGATCAGCCACACCACTTGATCAAACAATAAAAGGAAACAAAATTAGATATGAAGCCTATTCATAATTGGAACTTCCAACATGTTACTCTACTCTACTCACTATTTTTAGAAGGTCAAACCTACTCAAATACTCTACATCAATAGATCACAATTGTCTTAATCACACGCAAATTGCAAACAAAAAGCAAGAGCACCCATCTCTTCAATCTCAGATACAATTTTTATAGTAATGATTCATGAATAACAAGAAAAAATCACACCAAAAGGCCTAAACAATTGAATTTTTATTATGAATGAAAATCAGGAATATATAGTATGCTAAGATAAATGCATAAATCTATGGACATTGCAAGATGAAAAGGTGGGATGATTGTAGGTCTCTTCCTAATCAAATGTGAACAAGGAGTGAAAACTCAAATCCATTTATGATATAATAACAAGAAACTACCTTTTTTGAGGTTGAGGTTTGGGATTAATTATTGTATTGTTTTATGGTTGATTGTGCAAGCACTCCAAGACCGATGATGAGCCCCAAAAATGGATAATTATATGAGCTCATTCAACCTCCTAATTTGACTTAATCCACCATTCTCATTAGTTTATTGCATTTTTTTTTATTATATTTATGCTAATAGAGTGAATTGGGTTAGTCATTATGCCAACAAGTCTAATGTGTGCTTTGTGTAGTAGTTTTGGTCAATTTGGAGACAAAATCAAAGGTCTAAATGAGCACTTGGCAGCCAAATTCATGGAGAGGATTTTTAGGAAGGTGTCCCCTTCATTTATGGGCCCTTACCTCAAATTCTCCACCATCAGCTCGGAGTTCAAGGGCCACCAAATCAATTATCACAAGGGTAGCCAAGCAAGTCAAGTAGGACTACTGTTAACAGCAAGTTTTGGGCAGCCGAGTCCCTAAAGTTTAGGAGGACTGTTGGGGTCCTCAATTTGTATAAATAAGAAGGCTTAGGGCCTCATTTTGGTTAGCCAGTAGTTAGTCACTTTGTAGGTAGAAGTTAGCTAATTTGTAGTTCGATTTTAGTCAGTAGATTAGCTTTGCATTTCAGCACTTTTTCAAGCTTTCCCTTGTGGACAGTTTTTGATGTAACTAGTATTTCTTGAGCAATAAAGAGGAATCCAGATTTGCGCCAGCTCTAATTTCTCTTAGGAGGATATAGCTCTTGGGGTTGGGCCCATCTCAAGTTCCCATTACTTCCTTTGTTTACTTTCATGTGTCTTTGCTGCATTCTTAAAATAAAATGTGTTATTTAGATTTAAATCTTGGTTTGTTATTTAGGTTGTTTTTTATGGTTAAAGTAGCTTTTCATGTTCAGATTTAGTTGATAGATTAGTAACAGGGAATATCTTCAGAAAAAGGCCATCAAGCACCTCTGATCTCACCTCTCCCTCAGTGGGATCGTGAGCTGGGACAGAGGTGACATTGCTGCCAACAAAAACGTTGTTTTGCTTTGTCATGCAATTCTTAGTGTTGGAATCCTCTTTTGCAGATGCTGATATTAGTAGTGTTTAAATGCTTTAGTTGATGGTTGCTTAGTTGCATAAGTTATTTCATGCATTTCATTTCGAATAAACTGTTGTTCATTTCCTTTTGTTGTTACTTAGGTCAAAATAGAGTAAAGTAACTAGGTCATAGGTTTTATAAGTGTTTGTTTGTTCAGTTTGAAAAACCACTTGCACGGTACCTGTTATCCTTCCTTACTTGCACATAATCTCCATCCAACCTACCTATTTCATCCTTCACTTAGAACCCTTACCTTGCATTTTCCTCATTCGCTTACTTTGCCATGATTCTCATTTTCTTTTGCAACATCATTTCATCCCTCCTTGAACAAATCTCACCATCTGCACCACTCCTCAACTCCATCCTCCAAGTCTTGAACTCCCCTACACCCCTATTTCACCTCCATACTCGTTCCTCCACCTTTTTCCCTCCATCCATGCTCCAAAATCCCATTTCTGAACATCCTGTAGAAAATCACAGAACATCCTGTAGAAATTCCAGAGCATCTTGTAGAACCCCTGCAGACTTCCTGTAGAAGCTCACGAATGAGGTTTCTTGATAGCCAAACTCTGTGAAACTCTCTGGAAGGGTGTTAGGGACCACTTAGGCCCTGTTTGAACCTTTCCGACCTCTTCCAAGCATTTCCCCTTGCCAATCCACCTCTGCACAGTAAAAAACAATTAAATTGCATGCATGATAATTGTGACAACTTATTCAAAAATACAAAAAGATGGTTCTTTCAGATTCTGCTGTATACATAACTTAGATACATACATTTCGTCTTCTTAGAAGTTAATGGCATCTCATTCAGTAGCTTCCATCTTCCTTCTTGCATCAGTAGGATTAGCTGGTAGAATTAGGGTTTGCTAGGGTTTGCGTTTCTTTTTGGCTTTCAATTTCTTTCCGCAAGTAGATTAGCTTCCTTTGAGTTAGCTTTCATCCATCAGTTAAAAATCTTCTTCTAAGAGCTCATAGAAGTTGGCTTACGCTCCTAGCGGACTTGTGCCAGCTAACCAAGTGACAGCGGCGGCAAGAGCTAGTACTTGTGCATACAGCACCGTCACTTCCAAGTTTGTTACGAACAACCGAGTTGATAAAATTAAAGAAGGGAGTCCCAGGAGTTGTAACATTATTGCTGCAATACTGGGGCCCGCCACTCTTTTTGGCGTCGTTGCCGGGGAAGCGTCATAGTATTGGTGATTGCTGCTATTCTTCTATTTTCTACTGCAACCTTATGCTAAGTAGTTTACTTCATTTCCATTTTGCAATTTCATTTCCGCAAAAGTAGAGTAGACATTTCTTGCTTTCATAAATTAGCATTTCAACTCCGCAATATCAATTCTGCAAGCGTAGATTAGCATTTCAATGTTGCAAGTGTACCTTAGCATTTCATTCCTGCAAATTCATTTTAGCAAAATAGATTAGTCCTTTCTTGCTTTCATTTCAATTCCGCATTTTCATTTGAGCAAGATAGTTAGTTGCAGTTCAATCTATTTCAGTTTTGCAGGCACAAGTAAAAAAAAAAAAAAAACAAAAATCAACCAAAAAGATTTTCTTTCATGCTTTGTAGCAGTAGAGATAATTTAAAAAAATGATTGCACAACACCCCCACTGCTTCACACAACCAACCTCCTCTCTTCTTCGATTGTTGTGATTAAAGAACCCCTAGGTGGACAACAAGACATATTTGAAGAACCTCTAGGGGAGAAGAAGAAGAAAACATTCCTCTGGAGCAAATGGCTGCAAGCAAAAATGTTAGGAGCAGTACCTTATCCAAACATGAATTTGCAAATCAGATGGAATATTTCAAGAGCGAGGTGAGGTAGTTTCTTGCCATGCAACTGGATACCTTACAGATCCAAAGGAAGCAAGAGGAAGCCAAGAGGGCTTTGGCCATCTTTTGTCCCAGGTGCACTAGAAAGAATCCTAGGAATGAATGTCCATTGCACTCCCTAGAAGTGTGTTTCGTCTGTGAAGAATACAATCCTACGAATCAGTGCCCTTCCTTGGCTGAACTTAAAGTTGCATATCAGAGAGCCAAAGGAGCCACTAAATCACTCTATTATATGAACCAAAGGAGGCCATATGGACCCATACCTTACCAGCAGGAACTACAAGGGACATCCGAGACTTATTACGACCCCTATCAAACCACTTTCATGCCTTCTTGGGGTCCCCTTCCTCATCCTTCCTGGTTCACACCTCCTCCTTGTTCCTTCACAAATCCATATTGTGCCCAACTAGCTGCTCATTTGTTTCACTCCTATGCTCAACCACAACCTCAGTGGAATGCACCTCGTCAGGGGTGGAGGCCCCAATACAACTCTCCTCTCGCTCATTTTCCTCCACCACCTGCCCAACCAGAAACCCATCCACATCCATCTCAAATGTACACCCCCACTCAGCTACCCATACCACCATTTCCAAACCTGCCCATTGGAGTAGCTCAACCCAATTGCAAAGCTGAGATACAACATGTCCAAATGAATCCTCTTGAGCTCAATGATATCCACCATGGCTCAAGAAGAGTATTGCAAAAAAGAGATTATCTTGAAAGCATTGAAGGACCACTTCCAGCAAAAGAAGAGATCAAAGAACCATGGGCTGCACTTGATGAAGAGAAGACATCAAAATCAGAGATCGAGAGAGTTCCCTCATGGTTACCATCAAATCTTCCATGTATTCAAGAGAAAACTCAGCAAAAAGAAGAAGATGTGAAGGTCATGATAGAAGAAGATATGGAGAATGATCCAGATCAGCAAAAGGACTAAGGATATCAGAGCGATATTGAGATATGGTTCTAGGCGGTCACTAAGTTGCAGCGATACTCTCTTCCTAAGCTATGTTTGATCCCTTCAAAGTCAAATCATTTGGTCTCTGAAATCCGGATAGCTATCAGAGCATGCATTTCGAGCCTCCACATCATTTTGTCTCTAATCTCGATGTGCACATGGCTCAATTGGAAGTATTCCTATACTTGAGAACAATTTTGTTTTTCAAGTGGGGTAGGGTAGAAAAAAAATAAAATAAAATGGAAAAATAGGAATAAGAGGAAAAATCTAAGGTGAAAACCTTCTCAGAGGCGCCTTAGATTGGCTCATTGATTGAAAACCTCCATGAGGCGGTTAATGGGTTGAAAAAAAAAAGAAAAGAAAGAGAGAATAAGATCCCTGGGTGAAAACCTCCCTTGGAGGCACCTAGGGCAGGCAATTAGGGTGAAAACCTCTATGAGGCGCCCTAGTTGTTTTCAAAAAAGAAAAAATAAAAGAAAAATAAAACAAGTCTAATCTTTATGAAAAATTGCAGGTTGTAGTGAATACTTTGCAGGAAAAGAGGGGCATGCAAAACGAGGATAAGAGTCTATACTAGGCTTCAAGACATCCCTTTAGACACTCCCTCCATGGCCACTCACCTCTCCTAGGATTTGGTCACATTCGGGTTGAGATTGGGCCTTCTACAGGAAGTTCTGGGCCTTCTACAGGAAGCTACAGGCGTTTCTACAGGAAGTTCTGTATTTCTATAGGAAACATCTTGTAGAACCTTCAGGCAAGCCAGATTCGATTTTGGAAGGGAATCTAAAGCTTGGAATCTATTGGTTAGGTTCGCAAGAATCCATGTTTCCATTCCTCACCCTTTTCCATCATTTTTTCCACCTCATTGTGCTTCTTTCATGAAAACTGTGTTTTCTACAGGAAGTTTTGTGTCTTCTATAGGAAGCTTACAAAAAAGCCAAATTGATCTCCGAAGAGGACTCAAAAGCTGGGAATATGTCCATGAGGCCCGCACACATCCATGTTTCCATCCCTCACCTTTATCCACCATTTTTTCCACCTCATTGTGCTTCTTTTATGAAAACTGTGTTTTCTACAGGAAGTTCGTGTAGAAATTACAAGAAGCTAAAAATGGATTGCAAAAAGGTAGTTTGGTGAACATGCTAGCTTCCTCAAGGGTTCAGAAGTCCTCCTACAATATTCAAAATCCTCCTCCATCATCTCCACGCTTGCATCACAGCCCAAGCACAGTTTTTCTTTCCATGCAAAAACTTGCAGAATGCTTTGAAGAAAAAATACATAGAACAGAATTTGTTTTTTCCATAACTTGAAACCGAGCATCCATTTACAAAACCGTTTTATAGAGAGTTGTATAGGGATGATGGCAACATGCCCGAGTAATTTCAGCCAATTCCGGTGCTCGGATTCCAAGAAATCAGCCTCCATCACCTTTAGCCATTTTTGCATTTTCTCCATATCCGTGCATCTGTTTCAAAACCTATTTCATAGGGAGATGCATATAGGTGATACTAACCTACCCAAGAAGTTTCATCCAATTCCGATGCACGGTTTCCGAGAAATAGATCTCTGTAAGCTTCAGCCATTTCTCGTTTTCCTTGAAATCTGTGCAATCATTGATCGCAATTTTGCTATGGGAGGTTCATAATGATGATAGGAACATGATCAGCATGTTTCAGATTGATCCGAAATATCGTTTGGGATCAATGGAAAAAACAAGTCTCTGTCCTGTGAAAATTCAACATCAGCAGCTTGAGGGTGCAGATTTGAACGTGGAAACAAACTCCTACAGCCTAGATCCGGCCAGAGGATAGATGCACAAGAAAAATAACCACACATAAAATAGAAAAAATCTTATAACATTAAGGATCCAGGCATGCAGCAATGGAATATGAGCATGCAGCAGCAGAAACGGACCCAGCAGCACGTCGACTTGCAGGTATGTGTCTAAACCAGCTCCTCTATTTGCATCAATATGATTCGAAAGTGCATAACGAATGAAGTGGTGGGATTAAGCCAGTAGTTCCTTGTCCAATTCTCTTGCGCTCAACCACGAATCATGCAGCATACATGTTGGACAACTCACGTGAAATTAAAAAAAAAAACAGGGAGTGTTAGCCATTTGAACTTTAGTGCAACTGATCAAGAAGAAAATATACAGTTAATAAATAGAACTGCAATCTGCATGTGGCCACGTACACCTGGCCACTTCACTCCCTCACCAAGAATCATGCCGCAATGTAAAATGCTCGGTTGACACTCACACCACCTGTTGTTCATTTGCACTTGACTGAAGTATGCATCCTCCGCTTCCACAAAATGATGAACTAGTCGTCCTCCACTGGTTTCTACCTGTTTTCGAAATTATCCTGCGTATCAGGCTCGCTCAAAGGCAAAGTAACATTCTACAGGAACCGATAAGGTCTTCTACAGGAAGAATCCTTAGGAAATATTGCACAGCTTTCTGGAGCAGGGAGGCCTGGGATCTTTTTCTTCGTCGAATTAGGAGCTCTAAACAAGGTAGGCTCGAAAAACTTCTCCATGCATGATACACTCCAAAAAGGTGATGAATTGAGCTATTTTGAATTGGAGGTTAGAGACAAGTCTGTCGTGAGTCAAAAACAACAGTTTTCCTGTGGTGCATGGAATTTCTCGGTTGGTTCTACGTCAATATTCTCCTCCACAGTTCCTGTTAAAACATTTTTTTCTTGTGGAAAAGATAACGCACAATGAGGGCTCACCTGTATATAAAAAAAATTGAATGTGCACATTTGTATGTATGCTGGGAGTAAAAATTGAAGTGTTGTACCCTGACTGTGGAAACCAAATTTCTCCCTCCATACATGGACAGCAGAGTTTTGGGCAGAAAAAAAAATAGAACCAGGAAAGTGGTGCGAAGTTAAAGTATAAACACCTTAGAGATCATGTCTTGAAGTTAAAAGGAGGAAACCATAAAATAGTAGTCCCTTTCTGCTAAGGGCATTGAAACAGAGCACTCTCACCATGCCAATTGGATGACCTTTTGGGACAAAATTCAGGGTCGGGATGATGAGATAATGGAGGAATTCTTAAACGTCCCTGCGACCTAAATCAAAGACACAGGCCACAGTGAATTTTAGAGGGTTGACCCTCAAGCTTACCCCTGAACTCATTAGTTAAGTCACTGGTATTCCATTGGGGATACCCTGGGATAAAGAGGAAAGGAAATTGGGCCAACAGGCTAAAAAGGAATTCTTCCTACCAGAGGAACAGTTTTCAGAGGATAAGAATGGGATCCAGAGAGCTAGCCTACAGCCATGTTGGAGCGAGGTCAGCCTTCATATCATGAAATATATTACCTGTGAGGGGCGATTCAATATTGTATACGGTTATCACTTCCGGTTGCTAACTGAACTCAGGCATAAGATGGATTTACCCACAGAATAAAAGTTAAGCATCCCCTACTTCCTCCTACAATCATTGATTGAGTGTGGCACAAAACTGAAGGGACACCAGACCAACTGTCCCATCATGGGCTTATCAAGCTTCTAGTAGAAGATGCCCTCCATACCTATATTGTCCCTCTCTCCTAGGAGATTTTTCGCAATATGTCCAAGGATGATGATATCTGAATTCTGGTCGAGGAACTCACTTCCTTCAGCGGTGAGGAGAAGGAGCACATTGAGGTAGAAGAGAAAGCAAAGGGTCAGGAAACCCAGGGCAGACCACCACAGCAAGGATAAGAAGAGAAACAAGAGAAAGGCCAAGCTATTGAGGCCAAAACTGTGGGTGGAAGAATGGCACAGACACCAAGGGAGAAACGATTACAAATCAGGACAGAGAGGACTGAAAATGTCCAAGCAAGCAAAGGCACACCCAAGGCAGCCACAACAAAACTAAAGGAGAAGGCAACCCCAGCCAAGCAGACCAAAACAGTGCAAAATGGTTCTACAGGAAGCCAGAAGACAATTTCTACAGGAAGCTAGAAAGCAGTTTCTACAGGAAGACAAAAAACAGTCGACACAGGACTTTTTACAAGAAGTATGGAAACAGAGGAACAAAAATGAGAAATCACCCGAGATTTTGGCCAGGGAGGCAGCAGCTGTGCTGGCTGCCTTAAGCACATCTCCTAAACAAAAAGGGAAGCGAAAAAGGGAGCCTTCCATGTATTTTAAGGCAAGAAGGAGCAAGAAGATAAAAGCAGGCAGACCCCAGCCAAAGTCAAAAGAGCCAATTACTATTGAGGATGCCATAACTAAAAAAAGGAGGAGGCTACTTCAAATATATCCATAAGCTATGAACGGGGAAGCCTGAAGACTTCCACCTAGAGAGAAAGAATGAAAATGTTGGACACAAAGGCCTCTCTACAGGATGCTGAGACAGTTCTACAGGAAGCTGAAAATTCTCTAGGAAACGGAGCACAGGCAATGGGAAGAAGTAGAGAGAAAAGCATGGTTTCATGACCAAGAAGAGGACATCACTTCAGATGCTTGGCATGACAGGGAGGCAACCAGGGCCATTAGAGATGAAGAGATAGATTAGTTGCTCAGAGGATGAGCAACAGTTTCAGTAGGGGGTGATGATGAGCCCCAAAAATGGATAATTATATGGGCTCATTCAACCTCCTAATTCGACTTAATCCACTATTCTCATTAGTTTATTGCATGTTTTTATTATATTTATGCTAATAGAGTGAATTGGGTTAGTCATTATGCCAACAAGTCTAATGTGTGCTTTGTGTAGTGTTTTTGGTCAATTTGGAGACAAAATCAAAGGTTTAAATGAGCACTTCGCAGCCAAATTTGTGGAAAGGATTTTGAAGGTGTCCCCTTCATTTATGGGCCCTTACCTTGAATTCTCCACCATCAGCTCGGATTTCAAGGGCCACCAAATCAATTATCACAAGGGCAGCTAAGAAAGTCAAGTAGGACTGCTATTAACTGCAAGTTTTGGGCAACCGAGTCCCTAAAGTTTAGGAGGACTGTTGGGGTCCTCAATTTGTATAAATAAGAAGGCTTAGGGCGTCATTTTGGTTAGCCAGTATTTAGTCACTTTGTAGGCAAAATTTAGCTAGTTTGTAGTTCGATTTTAGTCAATAGATTAGCTTTGCATTTCAGCACCTTTTCAAGCTTTCCCTTGTGGACAGTTTTTGATGTAACTATTATTTCTTGAGAAATAAAGAGGAATCAAGCTTTGCACCATCTCTAATTTCTATTAGGAGGTTGTAGCTCTTGGGGTTGAGCCCATCTCAAGTGCCCATTACTTCCTTTGTTTACTTTCATGTGTCTTTGCTGCATTCTTAGAATAAAATCTACTATTTAGATTTAAATCTTGGTTTGTTATTTAGGTTGCTTTTTATGGTGAAAGTAGCTTTTCATGTTTAGATTTAGTTGATAGATTAGTAACAGGGAATATCTTCAGAAAAAGGCCATCAAGCACCTCTGATCTCACCTCTCCCTCAGTGGGATCGTGAGCTGGGACATAGGTGATATTGCTGCCAAAAAAAACGTTGTTTTTCTTTGTCATGCAATTCTTAGTGTTGGAATCCTCTTTTGCAGATGCTGATATCAGTAGTGTTTAAATGCTTCAGTTGATGGTTGATTAGTTGCATAAGTTATTTCACGCATTTCATTTCGAATAAACTGATGTTCATTTCCTTTTGTTGTTACTTAGGTCAAAATAGAGTAAAGTAACTAAGTCATAGGTTTTATAAGTGTTTGTTTGTTTAGTTTGAAAAACCACTTGCAAGGTACCTGTTACCCTTCCTTACCTGCACATACTCCATCCAACCTACTTGTTTCGTCCTTCACTTAGAACCCTTACCATGCATTTGCCTCATTCGCTTACTTTGCCATGATTCTCATCTTCTTTTGCAACATCGTTTCATCCCTCCTTGAACAAATCTCACCATCTGCGCCATTCCTCAACTCCATCCTCCAAGTCTTCAACTCCTCTACCCCCCTATTTCACTTCCATACTAGTTCCTCCACCTTTTTCCTTCCATCCATGCTCCAAAATCCCATTTCTGAACATCCTGTAGAAAATCACAGAACATCTTGTAGAAATTCTAGAACATCCTGTAGAACCCCTGCAGACTTTCTGTAGAAGCTCACGAATGAGGTTTCTTGATAGCCAAACTCTGTGAAACTCTCTGGAAGGGTGTTAGGGACCCCTTAGGCCCTCTTTGAACCTTCTCGACCTCTTCCAATCATTTCCCCTTGCCAATCCACCTCTGCATAGTAAAAAACAGTTAAATTGCATGCATGATAATTGTGACAACTTATTCAAAAATACAAAAAGATGGTTCTTTCAGATTCTGCTGTAGACATAGCTTAGATACATACATTTTGTCTTCTTACAATTTAATGTCATCTCATTCAGTAGCTTGCATCTTCCTTCTTGCATCAGTAGGACTAGCTAGTAGAATTAGGGTTTTCTAGGGTTTGCGATTCTTTTTGGCTTTCAGTTTCTTTCCGCAAGTAGATTAGCTTCCTTTGAGTTAGCTTTCATCGATCAGTTAAAAAGATTCTTCTAAGAGCTCATAGAAGTTGGCTTAAGCTCCTAGCGGACTTGTGCCAGCTAACCAAGTGACAGCTGCGGCAAGAGCTAGTACTTGTGCATATAGTACCGTCGCTTCTAAGTTTGTTACGAACAACCGGGTTGATAAAATTAAAGAAGGGAGTCCCAGGAGTTGTAGCATTATTGCTGCAATACTAGGGCCCACCACTCTTTTTGGCGCCATTGCCAGGGAAGCGTCAGAGTATTGGTGATTACTGCTATTCTTCTATTTTCTACTGCAACCTTCTGCTAAGTAGTTTACTTCATTTCCATTCTGCAATTTCATTTCCGCAAAAGTAGAGTAGACATTTCCTGCCTTCATAGATTAGCATTTCAATTCCGCAATTCCAATTCTGCAAGCGTAGATTAGCATTTCAATTCTGCAAGCGTAGCTTATCATTTCATTCCTGCAAATTCATTTTAGCAAAATAGATTAGTCCTTTCTGCTTTCATTTCAATTCCGCATTTTCATTTTAGCAAGATAGTTAGTTGCAGTTCAATCTATTTCAGTTTTGCAGGTACAAGTAGAAAAAAAAAAACAAAAATCAACCAAAAAGATTTTCTTTCATGCCTTGTAGAAGTAGAGATAATTCAAAAAAATGATTGCACAACACCCCCACTACTTCACACAGCCGACCTTCTCTCTTCTTCGATGGATGTGATTAAAGAACCCCTAGGTGGACAACAAGACATATTTGAAGAACCTCTAGGGGAGAAGAAGAAGAAAACATTCCTCTGGAGCAAATGGCTACAAGCAGAAATGTTGGGAGCAGTACCTTATCCAAACATGAATTTGCAAATCAGATGGAAGATTTCAAGAGGGAGGTGAGGCAGTTTCTTGCCATGCAACTAGATACCTTACAGATCCAAAGGAAGCAAGAGGAAGCCAAGAGGGCTTTGGCCATCTTTTGTCCCAGGTGCACTAGAAAGCATCCTAGGAATGAATGTCCATTGCAATCCCTAGAAGTGTGTTTCGTCTGTGAAGAATACCATCCTATGAATCAGTGCCCTTCCTTTCCTGAACTTAAAGCTGCATATCAGAGAGCCAAAGGAGCCACTAAATCACTCTATTATATTAACCAAAGGAGGCCATATGGACCCATACCTTACCAGCAGGAACTGCAAGGGACATCTGAGACTTATTATGACCCCTATTAAGCCACTTTCATGCCTTCTTGGGGTCTCCCTGCTCATCCTTCCTGGTTCACACCTCCTCCTTGTTCCTTCACAGATCCATATTGTGCCCAACCAGCTGCTCATTTGTTTCACTCCTATGCTCAGCGACAACCTTAGTGGAATGCACCTCATTAGGGGTGGAGGCCCCAATACAACTCTCCTCCCGCTTATTTTCCTCCACCACCTACCCAACCACAAACCCATCCACATCCATCTCAAATATACACCCTCACTCAGCTACCCATACCACCATTTCCAAACCTGCCCATTGGAGTAGCTCAACCCAATTGCAAAGCTGAGATACAACATGTCCAAATGATTCCTCTTGAGCTCAATGATATCCACCATGGCTCAGGAAGAGTATTGCAAAAAAAAGATTATCTTGAAAGCATTGAAGGACCACATCCAACAAAAGAAGAGATCAAAGAACCATGGGCTGCACTTGATGAAGAGAAGACATCAAAATCAGAGATCAAGAGAGTTCCTTCATGGTTACCATCAAATCTTCCATGTATTCAAGAGAAAACTCAGCAAAAAGAGGAAGATGTGAAGGTCATGATAGAAGAAGATATGGAGAATGATCCAAATCAGCAAAAGAACCAAGGATATTAGAGCTATATTGAGATATGGTTCCAGACGATCACTAAGTTGCAGTGGTACTCTCTTCCTCAGCTATGTTTGATCCCTTCAAAGTCAGATCATTTGGTCTCTGAAATCTGGATAGTTATCAGAGCATGCATTTCGAGCCTCCACATCATTTTGTGTCTAATCTCGATGTGCACATGGCTCCATTTGAAGTATTCTTATACTTGAGAACGATTTTGTTTTTCAAGTAGGGTAAGGTAGAAAAAAAAAAAAAAGGGAATAAGAGGAAAAATCTAAGGTGAAAACCTCCTCGGAGGCGCCTTAGATTGGCTCATTAATTGAAAACCTCCATGAGGTGGTCAATGGGTTGAAAAAAATAAAAATAAAAAATAATATCCCTGGGTGAAAACCTCTCTTGGAGGCGTCTAGGGCAGGCAATTAGGATGAAAACCTCTATGAGGTGCCCTATTTGTTTTCAAAAAAGAAAAAAAGAAAAAAGAAAAGAGGCCTAATCTTTATGAAAAATTGCAGGTTGTAGTGAATACTTTGCAGGAAAAGAGGTGCGCACAAAACAAGGACAAGAGTCCGTACTAGGCTCCAGGACATCCCTTCAGACACTCCCTCCATGGCCACTCACCTCTCCTAGGATTTGGTCACATTCGGGTTGAGATTGGGCCTTCTACAGGAAGTTCTGGGCCTTCTACAGGAAGCTACAAGCGTTTCTACAGGAAGTTCTGTATTTCTACAGGAAACATCCTATAGAACCTTCAGGCAAGCTAGATTCAATTTTGGAAGGGAATCCAAAGCTTGCAATCTATTGGTTAGGCCCACAAGCATCCATGTTTCCATTCCTCACCCCTTTCCATCATTTTTTTCACCTCATTGTGCTTCTTTCATGAAAATTGTGAACTTACAAAAAAGCCAAATTGATCTCCGAAGAGGATTCAAAGGCTGGGAATATGTCCATGAGGCCTGCACACATCCATGTTTCCATCCCTCACCTTTCTCCACCATTTTTTCCACCTTATTGTGCTTCTTTTATGAAAACTGTGTTTTCTACAGGAAGTTCCTGTAGAAATTACAAGAAGCTAAAAATGGATTGCAAAAAGGTAGTTTGGTGAACATGCTAGCTTCCTCAAGGGTTCAGAAGTCCTCCTACAATCTTCAAACTCCTCCTCCATTATCTCCACGCCTGCATCACAGCCCAAACTCAATTTTTCTTTCCATGCAAAAACTCGCAGAATGCTTTGAAGAAAAAATACATAGAACAGAATTTGTTTTTTCCATAAATTGAAAACCGTGCATCCATTTACATAACTGTTTTACAGAGAGTTGTATAGGGATGATGGAAACATGCCCGAGCAATTTCAGCCAATTCTAGTGCACGGATTCCAAGAAATCAGCCTCTATCACCTTCAACCATTTTTGCATTTTCTCCATATCCGTGCATCCATTTCAAAACCTGTTTCATGGGGAGATGCATATAGGTGATAGTAACCTATCCAAGTAGTTTCAGCCAATTCCGATGCACGGTTTCCGAGAGATAGATCTCTGTAATCTTCAGCCATTTCCCGTTTTCCTCGAAATCTCTGCATCCATTGATCGCGATTTTTCTATGGGTGGTGCATAATGATGATAGGAACATGCTCAGAAAGTTTTAGATCGATCCAATCTATCTTTCGGGAGCAATGGCAAAAACAAGTCTCTGTCCTGTGAAAATTCAACATTAGCAGCTTGAGGGTGCAGATCTGAACGTGGAAACAAACTCCTGTAGCCTAGATCCGGCCAGAGGATACCTGCACAAGAAAAGTAACCACGCATCAGACAACAAAAATCTCATAACATAAAGGATCCAGGCATGCAATAACGGAATATGAGCATGTAGCAGCAGAAACGGACCCAACAACACGTCGACTTGCAAGTATGTGTTTAAACCAGCTCCTCTATTTGCATTAATATGATTCGAAAGTGCATAACTAATGAAGTGGTGGGATCAAGTCGATAGATCCTTGTCCAATTCTCTAGTGCTCAACCACGAATCATGCAGTGTACATGTTAGACAACTCATGTGAAATTAAAAAAAAAATAGGAGTATTAGCCATTTGAACTCCAATGCAACTGATCATGAAGAAAACATACAGTTAATAAATAGAACTGCAGTCTAGATGTGGCCACGTACACCTAGCCACTTCACTCCCTCACCAAGAATCACGCCGCAATGTAAAATGCTCGGCTGAAACTCACACCACCTGTTGTTCATTTGCACTTGACTGAAGTATGCATCCTCCGCTTCCACAAAATGATGAACTAGTCATCCTCCACTGGTTTCTACCTATTTTTGAAGTTATCTCACGTATCAGGCTCGCTCAAAGGCAGAGTAACATTCTACAGGAACCGAGAAGGTCTTCTACAGGAAGAATCCTCAGGAAATATTGCACAGCTTTCTGGAGCAGGGAGGCCTGGGATCTTTTTCTTCGTCGAATTAGGAGCTCTAAACAATGTAGGCTCGAAAAATTTCTCCATGCATGATATACTCCAGAAAGGTGATGAATTGAGCTATTTTGAATTGGACGGTTAGAGACAAGTCTGTCGTGAGTCAAAAACAACAGTTTTCCTGTGTTGCATGGAATTTCTCGGTTGGTTCTACGTCAATATTCTCCTCCACAGTTCCTGTTAAAACATTTTTTTCTCTTGTAGAAAAGATAACGCACAATGAGGGATCGCCTGTATATAAAAAAAAATAATTTGAATGTGCACATTTGTATGTATGCTGGGAGTAAAAATTGAAGTGTTGTACCCTGACTGTGGAAACCAAATTTCTCCCTCCATACATGGACAACAGAGTTTTGGGCAGCAAAAACAATAGAACCAGGAAAGTGGTGCGAAGTAAAAGTATAAAGACCTGAGAGATCCTGTCTTGAAGTTAAAAGGAGGAAACCATAAAACAGTAGTCCCTTTCTGCTAAGGGCATTGAAACAGAGCACTCTCACCATGCCAATTGGATGACCTTTTGTGACAAAATTCAGGGTCGGGATGATGAGATAATGGAGGAATTCTTAAATGTCCCTACGACATAAATCAAAGACACATGCCACAGTGAATTTCAGAGGGTTGACCCTCAAGCTTACCCATGAACTCATTAGTTAGGTCACTGGTATGCCATTGGGGATACCCTAGGATAAAGAGGAAAGGAAATTGGGCCAAAAGGCTAAAAATGAATTCTTCCTACCAGAGGAACAGTTTTCAGAGGATAAGAATGGGATCCGGAGAGCCAACTTACAGCCATGTTGGAGCGAGGTCAACCTTCAAATCATGAAATATATTACCTTTGAGGGGCGGTTCAGTATTGTATATGGTTATCACTTCCGGTTGCTAACTGAACTCAGGCATAAGATGGATTTACCCACAGAATAAAAGTTAAGCATCCCCTACTTCCTCCTACAATCATTGATTGAGTGTGGCACAAAACTGAAGGAAGGGACACCAGACCAGCTGTCCCATCATGGGCTTATCAAGCTTCTAGTAGAAGATGCCCTCCATACCTATACTGTCCCTCTCTCTTGGGAGAGTTTCGCAATATTTCCAAGGATGATGATATCCGAATTCTGGCTGAGGAACTCACTTCCTCTAGCAGTGAGGAGAAGGAGCACATTGAGGCAGAAGAGAAGGCGAAGGGTTAGGAAACCCAGGATAGACCACCACAGCAAGGACATGAAGAGAAACAAGAGAAAGGCCAAGTTGCTGAGGCCAAAACTATGGGTGGATGAATGACACAGACACCAAGGGAGAAACGATTGCAAATCAAGGCAGAGAGGACTCAAAAAGTCCAAGCAAGCAAAGGCACACCCAAGGCAGCCACAACAAAACTAAAGGAGAAGGCACCCCCAGCCAAGCAGGCCAAAATAGTGCAAATTGGTTCTACAGGAAGCCACAAGACAGTTTCTACAGGAAGACAGAAAGCAGTTTCTACAAGAAGACAGAAAACAGTAGACACGGGACTTTCTACAGGAAGTATGGAAACAGAGGAACAAAAAGGAGAAATCACTCGAGATTTTGGCGAGGGAGGCAGCAGCTGTGCTAGCTGCCTTAAGCACATCTCCTAAACAAAAAGGGAAGTGAAAAAGGGAGTCTTCCATGCATTTTAAGGAAAGAAGGAGCATGAAGATAAAAGCAGGCAGACCCCAGCCACAGTCAAAAGAGCCAATTACTATTGAGGACGCCACAACTAAACAAAGTAGGAGCCTCCTTCAAAGATATCCATAAGCTATGAACGGGGAAGCCTGAAGACATCCACCTAGAGAGAAAGAATGAAAATGTTGGACACAAAGGCTTCTCTACAGGATGTTGAGACAGTTCTACAAAAAGCTGAGAATTCTCTAGGAAAAGGAGCACAGGCAGTGGGAAGAAGTAGAGAGAAAAGCATGGTTTCATGACCGAGACGAGGACATCACTTTAGAAGCTTGGCATGACAGGGAGGCAACCAGGGCCATCAGAGATGAAGAGATAAATTAGTTGCTCAAAGGATGAGCAACACTTTCAGTGGGGGGTGATGATGAACCCCAAAAATGGATAATTATATGGGCTCATTCAACCTCCTAATTCGACTTAATCCACCATTCT
Source organism: Pinus taeda (assembly GCA_000404065.3). Lineage (NCBI taxonomy): Eukaryota > Viridiplantae > Streptophyta > Pinopsida > Pinales > Pinaceae > Pinus > Pinus taeda. The sequence goes on from APFE030924551.1 coordinate 63,509, forward strand.
CATTAGTTTATTGCATGTTTTTTATTATATTTATGCTAATAGAGTGAATTGGGTTAGTCATTATGCCAACAAGTCTAATGTGTGCTTTGTGTAGTCTTTTTGGTCAATTTGGAGACAAAATCAAAGGTTTAAATGAGCACTTCGCAGCCAAATTCGTGGAGAGGAATTTTAGGAAGTTGTCCCCTTCACTTATGGGCCCTTACGTCAAATTATCCACCATCAGCTCGGAGTTCAAGGGCCACCAAATCAATTATCACAAGGGCAGCCAAGCAAGTCAAGTAGGACTGTTGTCAACTACAAGTTTTGGGCAGCCGAGTCCCTAAAGTTTAGGAGGACTATTGGGGTCCTCAATTTGTATAAATAAGAAGGCTTAGGGCCTCATTTTGGTTAGCCAGTAGTTAGTCACTTTGTAGGCAGAATTTAGCTAGTTTGTAGTTCGATTTTAGTCAATAGATTAGCTTTGCATTTCAGCACTTTTTCAAGCTTTCCCCTGTGGACAGTTTTTGATGTAACTATTATTTCTTGAGCAATAAAGAGGAATCCAGCTTTGCACGAGCTCTAATTTCTCTTAGGAGGTTGTAGCTCTTAGGGTTGGGCCCATCTCAAGTGCCCAGTACTTCCTTTGCTTACTTTCATGTGTCTTTGCTGCATTCTTAGAATAAAATCTGCTATTTAGATTTAAATCTTGGTTTGTTATTTAGGTTGCTTTTTATTGTTAAAGTAGCTTTTCATGTTTATATTTAGTTGATAGATTAGTAACGGGGAATATCTTCAGAAAAAGGCCATCAAGCACCTCTGATCTCACCTCTCCCTCAGTGGGATTGTGAGCTGGGACAGAGGTGATATTGCTGCCAACAAAAACGTTGTTTTGCTTTGTCATGCAATTCTTAGTGTTGGAATCCTCTTTTGCAGATGCTTATATTAGTAGTGTTTAAATGCTTCAGTTGATGGTTTCTTAGTTTCATAATTTATTTCATGCATTTCATTTCAAATAAACTGTTGTTCATTTCCTTTTGCTGTTACTTAGGTCAGAATAGAGTAAAGTAACTAGGTCATAGGTTTTATAAGTGTTTGTTTGTTCAGTTTGAAAAACCACTTGTAGGGTACCTGTTACCCTTCCTTACCTGCACATACTCCATCCAACCTACCTGTTTCATCCTTCACTTAGAACCCTTACCTTGCATTTGCCTCATTCGCTTACTTTTCCATGATTCTCATCTTCTTATGCAACATTGTTTCATCCCTCCTTGAACAAATCTCACCATCTGCGCCACTCAACTCCATCCTCCAAGTCTTGAACTCCCCTACACCCCTATTTCACCTCCATACTCGTTCCTCCACCTTTTTCCCTCCATCCATGCTCCAAAATCCCATTTCTGAACATCCCGTAGAAAATCACAGAACATCCTGTAGAAATTCTACAACATCCTATAGAACCCCTGCAGACTTCCTGTAGAAGCTCACGAATGAGATTTCTTGATAGGAAAACTCTGTGAAACTCTCTGGAAGGGTGTTAGGGACCCCTTATGCCCTCTTTGAACCTTCCCGGCCTCTTACCAGCATTTCCCCTTGCCAATCCACCTCTGCACAGTAAAAAAACAGTTAAATTACATGCATGATAATTGTGACAACTTATTCAAAAATAAAAGAAGATGGTTCTTTCAGATTCTACTATGGACATAGCTTAGATACATGCATTTCGTCCTTTTGGAGTTAATGGCATCTCATTCAGTAGCTTGCATCTTCCTTCTTGCATCAGTAGGACTAGCTGGTAAAATTAGGGTTTGCTAGGGTTTGTGTTTCTTTTTGGCTTTCAGTTTCTTTCCGCAAGTAGATTAACTTCCTTTGAGTTAGCTTTCATCCATCAGTTTAAAAGCTTCTTCTAAGAGCTCATAGAAGTTGGCTTAAGCTCCTAGCGGACTTGTGCCATCTAACCAAGTGACAGCTGCGGCAAGAGCTAGTATTTGTGCATACAGTATTGTCGCTTCCAAGTTTGTTACGGACAATTGGGTTAATAAAATTAAAGAAGGGAGTCCCAAGAGTTGTAGCATTATTGCTACAATATTGGGGCCCACCAAGAGATATCCATTGGAGCAATCACAAATGGACCCAAAGGACCTATGAAAGTATTCATTATTTCCAAATCTAAACAACAATATATAAGTGAATATAATGATTTATTTAAAAATAATATTACCAAGTTAATACAAAAAAGTTATTTTAAGAACATGTTAAAACACACAGTCTTTCCCATATCCTTTTATAAGCACAAACACCAGTGGTGGAGGAAGAGGTGAGTAGATTCTTTGAATTACTTGCATGAATTATGAATCATAAATGCATAAGGTTCTTAAAAAATTCACTGAAGGCACATGTTTTGTATTGTTCTTTTACAACTCCTGCAAATTAGTCTTGTACCAACTATCAATAATTTGAGTCTATCGAATGAATGGTGAGGATTCTTAAGAGAGTTCTGGGATACCCAAAAATTGTTCGTTCTGAGAAGGATTCCATATCTTCTAATCTACAAAAATAGTTTAGCAAAAGTGTACGTGTTGTTCGGCTAAAAGCAAAAAGAAGATGACGTTAGATTACCATGTTGAAGGATGTTATGCCAAGTGTTGCTTCAACCTTGTGAACAACTCTAACGATGTCATTGCAGAGGTGTGTATGTTCCCATAAGTCTTGTTACATTAAATATGTATGCTTAGAGTAATTCATTCGACTACATTCATGCTAAGTTCTTAAAATATTTAATGTTTTGAAAGTGAAGCCAAAGCAGCTCGGATCAGATATTAGTTTTGGAGGAGATGTGTTCAATATGATAGTGAGGCCTGGCTACAGCCAAGCTAATATTATGGGATTGATCATCGCTCCAAATCAGATCATACCATCAGTCTCCATCCTCTATAAGGGTACACAAAGGAAACAAAGTGAAGGAATATTTTTTAGACATTCCTTGTCTCTCATGGTATTGGAAATTCCAAATCGCACTAAATATGAACTCAATGTGTAGAACCATACTTTGGAATTCACGAAAATTATCAAATCGATTTTTTTATCATACTATGATGCCATGTGTAGAGTGTGTTAGGTTATCCTTTTTGCAAGTGTATTTATGGCACAAAGTGGAGTTTATAGATTCCTTTCGGCCTAGGATAAGAATCCTTAACCCTGACTATCTACATCGTGTCTCCATTGATCACAAAAGAGTAACCCTATTTTACCAAAGAAGACAAGCAAGGTGTCCCATTCCCATGTGCATACCGTAAATTAAAGAACTTGTTGGTTCCTTCTCATGTGATTTGTATTTGAATTTTATTGTTTTTCTCATAGAATTTTAGTGGCAATGTTGAACACACTCCAAACTAATGTCCCAAATGATAGTAAGCAGTAAAAATCCAATAGTTTATCTCTGCGTGCCTTAAAAAGTAAAACCCCACCTTTTGTGTAGTTGACATGATTATAACTTACTGACTTATGACATTCCCTTTGCAAAATTTGGTGCAATTGCTAGTTTTAGGTTTTTTTAAATGTAATGTCACAATCTTTAAGGTGTCTGTCACAGGAAAATTAATGCCACTTAAATATTTAGAAAACACAGCTTCAACTTATTCTTTTCAGAAATTAAGTTTTGCAATGAGTTTATAATCATCGAGGGATAAATTTAAAGCAAATCATCTAAGTCTATTAATATTTAGACGACAAAAAATTCTAGTACCACTTAAATATTAAAAAGATAAGCTTCAACTTATTCTTTCCAGAAATTGAGATTCACCATGAATCTATAATTATCAGGGAGAAAGTTAAAGAAAATCATCCAAGTCTATTAATATTTAGACAAAAAAAAATTCTATAGTTTCACTGGTAGAATATAATTATTGATCCTCAATAGGAAACAAAAATTTATATAGTTGCACTGGTAGAAGATAAGTATTGATCCACAGGAGGGCTTGGATCGAGAACTCTTTCAAACTTAGAATAAAAAGTTGGAGAACTCACAAAGATGAAAGAGGGTACAAGATGGTTTTATGTGATTAAAATGGATTTATCTTCAGACCTTTTGAAATATTGTGATCCATCTCTATCATCTATATGTTCCTCATATTTATTTGAAAAATTGTCACACCCAGAAAGATAGTATATGGTAATTTTTTTTTTTGTTACTATAATTCTGGGCAATTACCTTGTTATGAGATTATTATCGCTGGGCTTAAGAGGAAAGCTCGTGAAACTAAATTAAAAGAAAACTATTGACTTTTCTTATATATATATATATATGAAATTATACATGTTAATAGCTATATAGATATGACTAGAAACTCAAAAGGGAGAGACCTTGAACGAATTTGTCTAACTACTAAACACTTAAGAAATTATGATTCTTGGTTTTCTCTCCTAGGATATAAATGGATCTCAGTGGAGAGGAAGAGGGTTCTTTATTTTTCAAATTTTTCTTTGAGAAGAGAAGGGATAAAGAAGATCACACCAAGAAGGTGCAGTTGTACGCTGCAGATGAAGGGATAATTTCAACATATGTATGAAATTATACATGTTGATAGTTATATAGATATGACTAGAAACTCAAAAATATCAAATAGTAAAGCAATTATGATTCTTGGTTTTCTCTCCTAGGAGATAAATGGATCTCAGTGGAGAGGAATAGGGTTCTTTATTTTTCAACTTTTTCTTTGAGAAGAGAAGGGATAAAGAATATGACACCAAGAAGGTGCAGTTGTACGCTACAGATGAAGTAAAATTATTGAACTAGGCTAACCCAGTGGAATTCCCCATACAAAATAGCTTTCAAACTAGACTTAGAGAAGTCTACAGGTCTGTCATTTGACCATAATGGTCACAGTCACCAAAGAAATATTATATGCTCTGGTAGTTGGAGAAGCTTAGGGGGAGACTTAGACGTGATTGTCGATCTCATTGGAAGGGTGGAAGGTTGCTCTTCTAGCTGAGTTTCTAGGGTTATAAGTATCTTAAAGTTGTTTATGTAAATAATTTATTTATATTTTGCAGGGATTTTTGTAGGGTCTGTAAGTTATTACTTTTACAAGTCCGTAATTATTATTTTACTTCCTAAAGAACAAGTGTGAAATTAGTATATAGGTTACGAACATAGAGCTGAAGGAAATTCATAAGTCAGTTGATAAGTCCCTATAATACTAGTGTATTCCCTTATTATTATTGTCACTGTAGCCCAGTATTGTTATAGTTGTCCTCATATTCTTATTATTGTGCCCGATCGAAGCCCATTATCATTATTGTTGTGCCCTTACATTATTATTGTTATGTTAGCTCTGATTATATTGTGACCCCTTAGACTCCTATATATAGAAAGGAGGTCTCATCATTTGTATCATCCAAGAATTGTTCATTTATATAATGTAAAGTAGGTTCCCCCTTGAAGAGGTTGATTTTGAAGTCGTTGATCTATCTTTTCTTCTATTTTTTGAGCTAGTTGCATAAAAATTGTTATTAGAGCTTTGGATTTTAGGGTTTCGCTACTTCAAACAAGTCATCATGGAATTTTCCCTATAACTATTTTTCTACAATGTTTCAGGAGCTGAAACTAAAACCCATTTGATTCGACATCTTGATGAACCTCAAGTACAACTTTCAGATATAGTTGTCTCACTAGATTTTTGGGGATATCATCCAAAGAAGTTAGGGTTTTTGCAGGCTTCCGAATTATACCTCAAACAAGTGACCTAGGGAAAATCATCATAACTTTCTCTCTAAACATCAGATTGAAATTTAGTAAAAAGGTACAGAAAGAGGACAGATTGTAATTTTATTTGTATCGTTTTTAGATTTGAAGGTTGAAACAATGAGACGTGGCACTTCATCCAAGTTCACTCTACTGAACCAATCTATAATCAGATCATCGTGGGAGATTTGGAGTAACACTTTCGTGGAGAATCCAATCTTGATCAAACTTGCAGGGTTGGAACTAGGACGCATATGGATACCACATGAAATTTTTTAGAATTTGGCGATCTGCAATTGCAGAGATACAACATATTCAATATCGAGCTCCTACAAAGCCAAAAAAGGTGTGTAATGTTTTTAAAATTTTGCATAAGTTTGGTTTGAAAAATTAGTTTGAAGGAATTCAAAGGACATAGTGAAGCACAATTATCACTAATTGATTCCCTGAAGAAATAAAATGGAAACACCTAGTAAGCAACCTGAAATCTCTTCCATGACTCTTGAAGAAGAGGAAGAAATGCAAAATGATATATCAAAATTATGATATCAAGTGCAACAAATTTCACTCTCACAAAAAGTAACAGAAGCTAAGATAAATTGTTTAAATAAAGGCATGGAAGCTAAGATGAATGGCATGGAAGCTAAGATGGATGGCATGGAAGCTAACATGGATGGTATAGAAGCAAAACTTAAAGGAAACATGGAAGATTTAAAGATAAATTTGACAAAGTTGCTACAAGAAATGTTTACTAATGGCGAAAGGGTAGTAAAGGAAACTCATGATGAGAACAAAATAAATTTTAATTATGATTTCATAAACTATAACATTGGATTGAAGACCCACCATGTTCCAAAGATCGAGATGAAGAAGTTTGATGGCAAGGATTCTGTAACATGGATAGTACAGATGGAGCAATATTTCAATCTCCATAATGTGAAAAACACACAAAAGGTACACATTGCAACTTTATATTTGGAACCCAAGCAATTTGCATGGTATCAATGGCTTTGCTCTCGTAAACAAATTATCACTTGGGCTAATGTTATGGAATAAATGATAGCACATTATGAGGATACAAAAAAAAACACTTGTTTAGCCAATTGATAAATCTCAAACAAAAGGGTTCAATGGTGGAGCACATTGAGGAGTTCCAAAAATTTAATATAAGGTTAAAAGATATTCTAGAGGAGCATAGGATTGATGTGTTCATAGTGACATTAAAGGATAACATCCAACATGAGGTTTGCCTTTGGGAACCTAATTCATTGGAGAAGGAATTCAGGTTGGCAAGAAAAATTGAAAGAAAAATTATTGCAATTGGAAGAAAAAGGAGAAAAAGGGCTTTGTTACAGTTGTGATAGAAAATACACTTAAGATCATAAGTGTGCTGAGAAGAAATTATTTTACATAGATTGTGAAGAGGATGGAAAGGAACAAGAAACATCAAAATAAGAGGATATACACCAGGAACAAACCCTGGGGAAAGAAGAAATGAATCCAACCATATATTGTATTGCATTGGGCGGAATTACTACTCCTCAAACTCTCAAGATAGAAAGACATATCAAGAAGAAAAAGGTAATAGTGTTGGTTAATCCTGCCAATACGCATAATTTTTTTCATTGTAAGATAGCCAAGGAATTGAATTTCTTCCAATATCCAGCACCAAAGTGTCAAGTGATGGTTGCAAATGGAGGAACCATAAATTTATCTCGAAAGTGCCATAATATCAAGCTATCCATGGGAGAATATATATTGAATAGTCCAATGCTCTCCATTCCAATGGGTGGTGTTGATGTTGTACTAGGATTCTAATGGCTACAATCTTTGGGTACGATAGCTTTTAATTTTCAAGAACTTTTCATGAAATTTTTTTCAGAAGGAAAGGAAATTGAATTAAGGTGTATTGCAATGAAACCAAGAAATATAATCAGCTCTAATGGCATGACAAACCTTCTAAGGCGTAATTGCACAATTATGTTCGCTACAGGTTCACACATCGAATCCTCTATTTCTCCAGATCTCCAAAAAGTCTTGGATAATCATTCCAAGGAATTTGAAACTCCCAAAGGCCTCCCACCTATTCGTGATCATGATCATGCTATTCATTTGATTCCAGGAAGTGTTCCTCCAAACATCAGGTCTTATAGATATCCCTATGCCCAAAAGAGTGAAATTAAATGTATGGTTGCATAAATCCTAGAGGCTGGTATAATTCAACCTAGTCAAACTTCTTTCTCTGCTCCAGTAGTATTGGTGCAAAAAAAGGATGGATCATGGCGCATGTGTCTGGATTATAGGGAGCTCAACAAGCTCACTATTAAAGATAAATTCCCCATTGTTGTCATTGATGAATTATTGGATGAATTGCATGGATCAATTTACTTCACCAAGTTGGATCTTCATTCAGGATATCATCAAATCATAATGAAGATTGAAGACATTCTGAAAACAACATTTAGAACTCATGAGGGTCATTATGAATTTTTGTTCATGCCTTTTTGCCTTACTAATGCACCTTATACATTTCAAGATTTGATGAATTCCATTTTCAAACCCTTCCTTAGAAAATTTGTATTAGTATTTTTTGATGATATACTAATCTACAGTAAGTCTTGGAAGGATTGTGTTCAACATGTTGACAAGGTGCCCAAACTATTGGAGGAGAAACAATTATATGCAAAAACCTCCAAATGCTTCTTTGGAGTATAAGAGGTGGAATATCTGGGTCCTATTGTATCTCATGAAGGTGTTAAAGTAGACCCTAGAAAAATTAAAGCCATTAAGGAATGGAAAATCCCCACATCCATAAAGCATCTGCGAGGATTTCTCGGGTTAACAGGGTATTATCGCAAGTTTGTTAAGAATTATGGAAGAATAGCAGCACCTCTAAGAAAGATGCATTTTCTTGGACTCTAGAAGCAACAAATGCCTTTGAACATCTTAAAGAGGCAATGTGCCAAGAACTGGCCTTAGTTATGCCAGACTTCACAAAAACTTTTATTGTGGAATGTGATGGCTCAGAAAATGGAATTGGTGTTGTTTTAATGCAAGAAGAAAGACCCATTGCTTTCGAAATTTGTCGAATCAAAGGAAATTATTTACAAAAAGATATTTATGAGAAGGAAATGTTCACAATACTACATGAACTTAAGAAATTGTGACCTTACCTAATTGGAAGACCCTTCAAGATAAAAATGGATCATGATAGTCTTAAATACTTTTTAGAACAAAGATTATCTCTAGAAGAACAACAAAAATGGGTCACAAAGATGTTGGGTTATGACTTTGAAATCATATACAAAAAAGGGAAGAAAAATGTTGTTGCAGATGCACTCTCGAGAAAGGATGAGTATTTGGAAGCATTGTTTTGTGCCATTTCTATTATCCAACCAGATTGGATAAATGAAGCAAAAGATGAATGGAAGAATGATGAAGAAGTGTGGGAACTCATTCAAAAGTTACAACAAGATCCCAGTACATCTGATACATTTAGCTAGATTATTGCTTCACTATGGTACAAAGATCACTTATACCTTTGTAAGAATTCCCAACTCAAACAAAATATTCTTATGGAATTTCACAGCTCTCCCTTAGGAGGGCACTCAAGATTTTTAAAAACTTACCACAGGGTTAAGAAGGAATTTTTTTGGGATGGTCTTAAATCTAATATTAAAAATTTTGTGGCGAAATGTTTGGTTTGCCAACAAAATAAAGTTGAAACAATTAGGAACTCGAGTCTATTACAACCTTTATCCATTCCAAGTCAACGTTGGGAGGAGGTTTCAATGGATTTTATCATAGGTTTACCCAAGTCTGAAGGAAAGAGTTTTATCATGGTGGTAGTTGATAGACTTACCAAGTATGCACAATTTGTGCATTATCTCATCCCTTTAAAGCCAGTACAATCGTTATTGCAGTTACGGAAACAATTCAAAAGCTACATGGAAACCCAAATATTATTGTAAGCGACACAGATCCCATTTTCAATGGAAATTTTTGGACTGAATTATTTTCTTGTTTGAGTACTCAGTTAGCTCATAACTCATCTTATCATACTCAATCTGATGGGAAAACTGAGATAGTGAACAAATGTTTGAAAGGATGTCTTCATTGCTTTGAATCTAATAAACAGCCACAATGGGTCAAATGGTTGCCTCTGGCTGAATGGTGGTATAACACTTCCTTCCATACTGCAGGAAAAATGACCCCATTTATGGCACTTTATGGATATCATCCACCGTCCATCACATCATATTTAAGAGAAAATTCTAAGGTTCAAGCAGTGGAATATCCACATCGAGCATAACAAACAAGTTCTCGACTCTTAAAGGCTGCTCACTTTGGTGCAGAATAGAATGAAAAACAGGTAGATCAATATTTGCAGGAAAGAAACTTTTTTGTAGTGACTAGGTATTTTTTATGGCTCAACCATACAACAATGTCCTCAAGCAAGTAAAAGGATAAAAATATCACCCAAGTATTATGGTCCGTACAAGGTGTTTCAAAAGATTGGTACTATGGCATACAAATTGGAGCTTCCTGCAGCTTCCCGAGTGCACCCATTTTTCGATGTTTCATGCTTAATAAGGTTATAGGTGACAAGCTCCCAATTCAAACAATATTGCCACAACTTGACAAGGAAGGAAAAATTATATTGGAACCTGAAGCAGTCACAGAAACAAGAACTCAATAGCTATGAAATCAATCAATTTCAGAGTATCTCATCAAGTGGAAGAACTTACCTGTTGAAGATTCCACATGGGAGGATGAAAATTTTATACAAAAGCATCCAAAACTACTCAAGCGTTGAAGACAACACTTTTCTGAAGGAGAGGGGCATGTTAGGTCCCTATAATACTAGTGTATTCCTTTATTATTATTGTCATTGTATCCCCTTATCGGTATTGTTATGCCCATGTTATCCCCATATTGTTATTATTATGCCCCATAGAAGCCCACTATTCTTATTATTGTGCCTTTACATTATTATTTCTATGTCAGCTTTGATTATATCGTGACCCCTTAGACTCCTATATATAGAAAGGAGGTCTTTTCATTTGTATCATCTAAGAATTGTTCATTTATGTAATGTAAAGTAGGTTGCCCCCTTGAAGAGGCTGATTTTGAATTCATTGATCTATCTTTTCTTCTACTTTGTGAGTTGGTTGTGTAACATCAATTAATGTATAATAGTGGACTCCTAGGTGAAGCTTAGTGGTAACCATTTAGGGGATTTAGGAAAGAAGATTGTTATGTCCATGTAAACAAGACAACACTACCGACATTAGTTAGCCTGACTTTGAGATGGAAATTCGAAGGCTAGACAGTCCAATCTTGTAGCAGTGACTAAAACAGAGGCCACAGTAAATCAGTATCAGTACACTTTGAGAATCAAACCCGACTCCTAAAATTGATAGCGGAAAATGAGAGAACAGTTACCAAAATTCCAAAATCAATGTTGGGGTAGCATATAGAAATATGTATATGTAATAGTCAAACCAGAGAACTGTAAAAATTACACTCTTAAAGCCAAAAAATAAACAAGAATAAGAAGGAAATTAACCCAGGATCCATGCATTCTTAGGAAGAGAATGAAGAACGGTAAATTATATCATACATTTTGGAAATAAAATATTGCCGAAATAATATTGACTTGACGCCACAATGACTTAAATTATCGAGTGGATTAAACATAGATAAAACATAAGAGAAACATTTCCAATGTTTGTCTGTTTATATTGTTAAAAAAAAACAAGTAGACATGCCCTTTCTATCTTGAAACTATTAACTTTGAATTTACACTCCGAACTGAAAACAAACACAACCTTTGTGAGGATGATATCATACAACCAAAACCCACTTTGAATGTAAACAACCATGCAATAATGGAGCTTTTCTCAAGAAAAATTGCAAAGTTAGAAGATGGAAGTGCTCACCTCACATTCTGTATAAATTAAGGGAAAATTTATCATAATTTCTTAAATGTCATTGTCTAGGAGCAATAGTACAATGGGTCTAAACCAAAATCCAACCGGCTATCAAAGACCTCGGCCTTATAAATTAAATGTAACTAAACAATCGATAACCCTAACATAAGGTTAAATCCTCGAACCAGAATGAAGATGTAGCATCAACATTCGAAAGAACTAGGTGGAACAAATTACACAAGGGTTCTGAGATACTTAGGGAAAGAAGTCGTAATTTGTGGTAAAGAAAATTGATGGAACTAAACCCTCAAAAAGGTGGAAAAACATACCAACCCAAAGACAAACTTTCAGTTACCATGAATCACACCATTGAACCCTTACAAGTTAGGAAAAAATTGCAACTGTGGAAGGACTAGAATTACTTGTAGAAGATGGGTTCACTAGTCAACCCAATATTGAACCTATGAAATGAAAGGAACCACTGTAAATTTCCTCACTGGTAGCCAATGAACCGAAGTGTACACGCTCAGAATTCTTGTTGCTTACCTATAGGTGGGTGATAGGAGATTTTGCAATTAATCCAACATCCAGACTCGAAACCCTGGCAGGAACGCCAAACATAGATTCAATATTACAACATTTTAAAATATGTATGTTAATAACATATGACAAGTTTTGGCCACAAAAAAGGGTGAGGGATTACCGATGACAGGTAACAGGACATTTTGTGCTAAAGGAGAAACTTAACAAGTTGCAGAGTGGTGCCATGGAGCGGCAACAGTCAAACGAGAAATTCGGCAAAGGTTTGGGGGAGGGGTGTACCCTAACCGCCTCCCAATCAATAGAGACTCTTGGAACCATGCGAGATCAACGATAGGAAAAGGCCCATGTATTCATCGCTCAAATAATGGAAGCGTTTCAAGAAACTTCGATAAGTCGGGTTTAAGTAAGTGTGTTGTGCTGCAAACCCAAGGTTATCACCTTGACCAATGGGTAGAAATAGTTTAATTACAGCTTATGTTATGTTACAACAATATAATAAATAAATATATTACTCTTTATGCATTAAATGTTATTTCCAATCAGCACAGTCTAGAGAATGAACGGTATAGCCTCATACTGCACAACCCAGAACCTATGTACTCCAAAACCCATAAGTGTTATTGGTTTGTTGAGGCACCAATATAAGTTTTTCCCTTCAATATTGTTTTTAGTTTGACTCCTTGTTTCTATATGTTTTTTTTTCATATTTTACTTCCAAAGGTAATTATGGTGTATATGGAAGTGACAATTGGTATCAAAGCAAACGTTACAAAATTGAAGCCTGATTGGGAAAATAAGAATTAATGAAGTGTTATTGTTACACAAAGGAAACAGATCAACATGAGGAGGGGAGTGGGAATCATCTCACCAAGGCGACCAATTAGAGAGGCCCTTCCAAAAATGTGGGTCTAGTTGGGAGAAAACACTCCTAATACAAACAAAATTTTAATGGAGATAGTATAACAACTGCAAGCCAAAATGACACATCTGAGAGTTGATAATGAAAGATGGAGGCTCGAGCAGGAGCAAATTACGAAGAGCCTATCAGATAGGCAGAATCAACGACATCCAAATCCCAATCTGGAGAGTGGAAATAGGGTTGAGATGCAGTGATAGGGAGAAGAACATTCAGAGGTTGAAGGAGGTCGAACTGAAAATGAATAAGAATTTGAAATGCCTTGGGTGGAAGAGTAAATAAAAAGCAGAAAGTTGAGCTCCAAGGGTGATTTAAAAAATCAAACCTCCAACATTTGATGGGTAGAAGGAAGAGGTTGTTGAAGTGCGGTTGATTAACATGAATAAATATTTTCAAATCTATGACTATGATGACAATCCTTAGGCTAGACTAGCAATTTATCAGCTACAAAGCAAAGCTACACTCTGGTGGGAGGAAATTAAAATAGTACGAGGGATCGGAAAACAAAAAGTGACATGGGATAGTTTTCATAAACATTTTAAAGATAAATATTTAACAGAATATTTTTATGATGAAAAAGAAAAATAATTTCATGATTTGAGGTTGGGACAATAGACGATGGAAAAATTTATCACAAAATTTACTTCACTATTAAGATATGTTTCTTATATCTGAGAGGAGAAGGCCAAGGTGTAGCATTTTATTAGCAGTTTTCTAGCATTCATGAAGGAGAAGCTAGAATTCGATAGTCTGAAGACCATGGATGAGATCATCTGAAAGGCTCAAATCTGTTACCAATAGATGAAGCAAAAAGAGGAATTTGGCAAAGGGTGTTCGAGTAAGAAAGGATAGAATAATTTCCAAAACTCTACGAATTTTAAAGCTACTAGAAATAGAGGGATTCAAAAAAAGTAGTTGAATGGACCACCTGGAAAGAATCAACAGAAAAATCGAATGTTGGATGAAAATAGGCAAATGTAAGCATTAGGAAAGCCAGAGTTAAACTATCCATCAAAGGCTCCTCTACAATGATGGGGCTTTGGTGAGCCCCACTATTATAAAAACTGCCCTCACCGTACCAGAGCGGCACCAACTGCTAATCTCCAAGAATCCTATATGGTTGAGGAGGTGGCAAGGAATATTCCACAAATCAACATTGCTTTGGAAGATCATCAAGCATAGTATCAACTGACAATGGTGGAGTTTGAAGGTAAACTATTTAATCACTCTGTCTCAATTTTAATAGACCCCCATGCTAGTTTGAGCTACATTAATCCTAACGTAGTTGAGTTATGTCATATACAAGGTATTAAATTTAAAAATCCCTGATTAGTAAAATTGGCCACTGGGGAAAAGTGCATGGTGGTTGCTAAAATAGAAAATTCCCTATTGAAATGGAAGGAAAACAAGTTAATGTGACCTTAAATGTACTACTATTTGGATCTTATGATGTTTTAAATGACATGGACTAGTTGGAGAAGCATTGTTCCTTATTAAATTGTACGGAAAAGATTGTTAATTTCCTTATTGATGAAGGAAATAGAAAGATTATGCAAGGTATTTAGAGAGGTATAAAGTTGCAACCCATCACAACCAACCAATTAAGCAAGTGTATAAGGAAGGGTGTCCAATCTTTACAATGAAGGTTATATATACTAATTCTAAAGATAAAATAATAGCTCCAGAAAACATACCAGTAATATAGGAATTTTTAGATGTGTTTTCGGAGGAGATACCGGGATTACCACCCAAGAGAAATATAGATTTTATCATAGAGTTGGTTCCAAGAGCAGCCCTGATATCAAAAACTCTTTATCATATGAGTATTCCTAATTTAATAGAATTAAAACTACAGTTACAGGAGTTCCTTGAGAAATGATATATTTGATCAAGTTTGTCTCCCTAGGGAGACTCGATGTTATCTGTAAAGAATAAAGATGGTACCTTTTGGTTGTGCATTGACTATCGACAACTAAACAAATTGAATGTTAAAAACAAGTATCCTCTACTAAGAATTGATGACTTGTTTGACCAGGTGAAATGCACTACCATTTTTTTTCTAAATTGATTTACAGTCAGGTTATCATCGGATAAAGATAAAGAAGGAGGATATCCACAAGACAATATTTCAAACCCATTACAGTCACTATGAGTTCATTGTTTTATTATTTGGTCTTACCAATGTTCCAGACACATTCATGAGCCTTATGGATGGTATTATTCATACTTATCAGGATAAGTTCGGTTTAATATTCATAGATGATATTCTAAATTTCTCAAGGAACCTAGAAGAACATAAGAAGCATCTTCGAATAGTGTTGCAAACACTAAGAGAAAATCAGCTCTACGCCAAATTCAGCAAATGTGTTTTCTTTAAGAAAGAGATTTAGTATTTGGGACATGTTATTTCCTCTGAAGGCTTGGTGATGGACCCTAGAAATATTAGAACCATTATGAATTGGTATGTTATTAAGAACGTTGCAGATATCAGGTCTTTTATGGGTTAGGCCGGATATTACTGTCTCTTTATTGAAGGATTTTCTAGGATTTCTTATCTTATCACTTGCTTTTAAAAGAAAGGAAAAATGTTTAGGTGTACATCAGAATGTCAATGCAACTTTGAAAAACTGAAACATCTATTAACAATTGCGCTTGTGCTGAAAATTGCAGACCCAGACAAGGAATTTACAGTGTGTACAAATGCGTGCTAGGAGGGCATTGGAGGTGTTTTAATGCAATATGGAAGGGTCATAGCTTATGAATCCCACAAGTTAAAATAGCACGAGTAAAGATATTCGGCCTATGACTTGGAGTTAACTGCAATCATTCATGCCCTTAAGGTTTGGTGACATTATGTGTTGGGGAAAATATTTATGTTAATCATATATCATAGTATTTTAACCAATTTTTTTAAGCAACCTAATTTAAATACTCGTCAGGCTAGGTGGATTGTGTTCCTAAGTGAGTTTGATTTCGACATCAAACATTTGAAATGGAAGGAAAATTGCATAGCAGATGCATTGAGTTGGAAATTACACCATTTGTATGAAATTTCCTACAGTCGAATAGAAGTTGATTGTTCTAAGCAAATCGAAGAAGCTTCCCTCAGAGACCCCGAGTATCAATTTTTGTGGCAGCAAAGCAAACAAATGAAATATGTAGGACAACAATTTGATTATGATATAAATGACTATAATTTATTAACCCTTAAAGGGATAATCTGTGTTCCCAACTAGATGACAGTTAAACAATTTTTGTTGGATGAATTTCACCGAAGCCCTTATGTCACACACCATGGATATCAGAAATTGTTCTCTACAATTAAGAAGAACTATTTATGGCCAGTTATGAGGAAATATATCGTGGAGTATTTAGTTAAGTGCCTAGAATGTCAGCAGGTCAAGGTGGAACACCAGCACCTAGCCAAACTACTTCATCCCCTACTTGTATCTAAATGGAAGTGGGACACTATGATACTGGATTTTATAATAGGCTTGCCATAGTCCAAGAAGAAAAATGACTTGATTATGGTAGTTGTGGACAAATTGAGAAAGATCTCTCATTTTATTCTCGTTAAGTCTACATTCTGAGTTGTTCAAATTGTAGATTATTCATGTGGAAAATATTTCGATTGCACGGAATACCAAGGGTAATAATTTCTGACAGAGATGTAAAGTCTACATCTAGGTTTTGGAAGGCTCGATTTACCAAATTGGGTACTCATGTCTGATTTAGTACATCATATCACCCCCAAATTGATGGGAAAACTTAATGGGTTAATCAGGTATTGGAGGACATGCTTTGCATGTATGTGATGTAGCAAACAACAAAGTGGGAAGAGTATCTTCATTTAGTAGAGTTTGAATATAACAATATTTATCACGAGTCAATAAAGATGATTCCTTTTTTGTGTGATGTATGGGAAATGATGACGAATTCCTATAAACTGGAGTGGTCTGGAAGACAAGTTAATTTTAGGACATGATCCCTTAACATAGATGGAACAAGTAGTGAAGAGGGTACGAAAAAAATTTAAAATCCGCAAAAGACAGACATAAATCTTATGCAGACAATAAAAGAACCTACAAATAATTCTAGGTGGGTGACCATGTATATGTGAGGGTTAAACCCAAAAGGAGTACCCTCAGGTGGGTTGGATGTACAAAGCTAGTGCCCCACTACTGAGGGCCTTTCCAAATATTGGAAAGAATCAGACCAATAGTGTACAAGATTTATTTACCAAGCTATATACATGTTCATAATGTGTTTCATGTTACTCTTCTGAAGAAATATATATATGACCCCATGCACATCATAAATTGGATGTACATGTACTTAAGTTGAGTCTCATGATGTATGCTTGTTTTGAAGTTCATGGCTTAATGGAACTAAAAATTGTACTATGTATGTTACACAGGGCGAACCAGACAGAGGGTTTCTATAGAACCCCTATATATTCTAGAATAGAGAGAAACAATGTTGCGAAGGTGATTTACCACCCAAGGTAAAGTGCAGTGGAAGCACTTTAGCCCCAAGGAGGCTACTTGGGAGGGTCAAGAATTAATGCGACAAACATACCCTGACCTGTTTCATGGTCAAGATTAAAACACTGAGGACAATTTTTCAAACAAGAGGGGGAAGATGTCACACCCAGATACATGGTATTTGGTAATTATTTTTTTTGTTAGTATAATTCTAGTCAATTACCTTGTTATGATATTTTTATATCTGGGCTCAAGAGGAAAGATCATGAAACTAAAAGATCTATTTGAATTTTCTTATAAATATATATATTTACATATGTATGAAATTATAAATGTTGATATTTATATAGATATGATTGGAAACTCAAAAGGGAGAGACCCTGAACGAAGTTGTCTAACTACGATACATTTAAGCAGTTATGATTCTTGGTTTTCTCTCCTGGGAGATAAATGGATCTCAATGGAGAGGAAGAGGGTTCTTTCTTTTTCAACTTTTCTTTGAGAAGAAAAGGGATAAATAAGATCACACCAAGAAGGTGTAGTTGTAAGCTACAGGTGAAGGGAAATTCATGAGCTGTGTTGACCCAGTGGAATTCCCCATACAAAATAACTTTTAGACTGGACTTGGAAGAAGTCTAGAGGTCCATCAATTGACCAGAATGGTCACAGTTAGCACAAAAGTATTATCTTCTCTGGTAGTTAGATAAGCTCGAGGGGAGACTCGGACGTGATTATCAATCTCATTGGAAGGGTGGAAGGGTTCTCTTCTGGTTGAGTTTCTAGGGTTATCTATCAGGAATATAAGTATCTTAAAGTTGTTTGTGTAAATAAATTATTTATATGTTGCAAGTGTTAGCACTCCTTAGTGTCCCGAGGCTGAGAAAAGAAACCAAGGAGGTAACCTCAAACTAATTTTTAGACTTAGCAGCTAGCCCTACCAAATCAGAGAGGATTCTCTCAAGAATCTCATAGCCAATGAAATGACTGGAGATGGAATGCAAATCTTGGGCTAGATATTAAGCTCAATGGTGTTTGATTTTAGAGTTGGTTGGATGCAGCTCATAGATCTAGGAACTAGGCTAAGGTTTCTAATGATCAATTGTAGAGATATAATGGAGCAAGGTAGGCATGATCAGTGACAGAAATAGGTTGTCGAGGTGGTGCAGAGATGAAAATATAGAAGATCAAACTGATCATGTAACCATGAATTCATTCATCAAAAAGAAAGAACACTAGCATGAAAATCTCAATAAAACAGAGCATATAACCTATGAATTTTGTTTAAAACTCATGAGATGATCACAAGAAAAGCATAGAGATGGTAGGAAAAGAAATACCAGAGAAAACATTATCACAGGAAAATACCTCAAGAATC
Organism: Pinus taeda; assembly: GCA_000404065.3. Taxonomy (NCBI): domain Eukaryota; kingdom Viridiplantae; phylum Streptophyta; class Pinopsida; order Pinales; family Pinaceae; genus Pinus; species Pinus taeda. Next base: position 82,479 of record APFE030924551.1, read on the forward strand.
TCAAGATAATAATTGCAACTGTGTTATATTACTACAAAATGTACACTAGCTCCAAAGCTATGATTCATAAACATCCAACTTACAATACTTCGAAATCTGAAGTATCTATACAATTATTTACAAAAATAAACATCTTGAGATAGAATTCAAGATTTGTTACAAAAATTATAAAAATAGTTTCAAACTGCTAATAATATTGGTCGATTGAGTTTCTGGTGCTGTTTTGGGTATTCTGGTGGTAACTGAGGCCTCGAATAGACATTTTGTTAATCTTATTGGCTAATGAATTACATTGTTCCACTTTTTACTGCATTCGATTCTGAAAACTTTTGTAATGAATGTTCAATTTCATCCTCTTTCCTTTTGCTGCTTGCTACTTAGAATGCACTGAAAGTGTCCTCATTGTCCATTTGTTTGTTGTTGTTTTAGTTTCATCATTTTCCCTTTTTTACATTAATTTAATTCCATTTATCGAAGATTGGGAAATTTAGGAATTATCATTACCGGGGAATGATTTTTAATAATATAATACCAATAACAAAGGGGGAGCCAATTTTTCAAGAACCTTGTTGCATTGTCATCTTTAATACACAGAAGCCAAAGGGGGACCGATTCTTTCGAATCGTGCATATCTATTGGGCTAAGAAAACCAGGGGCCGATTTCACTTATAATCGTGAATCAATGCACAGGAAAGGGCCACGTGGTAGTTGGGGATTGGGGGAAACATACATACTTTCGAGACAGTAGATGTCCATGGCTGGGTGAATGGAGGTCGGGATAATGGAGCGGTAAGCGGGATTGGTTTTCGTAGGGGGGTATGAGCGGTAAGTGGTAGTTGAGGGGGGGGTGTGAAATGGTGTGAAAGGGACACATAGCAGCGGGGCCCGGTGGGGAAACCTCTTTTTCAGACACACACCCCCCCCGTTGATAAAGGGAAACATGGTGGGGGGGGCCGAAAAGGCCTGGGAGATGCCGATTTGGGTGGAGTCAATCTGGGCCATCTAGATATCGGAGGTTTTTAATTAATCTGTGGCCTTTGAAAAGAGACGGACCCGATAGGCCATCACAATACATTGTATAAAATATTGCATCCGTCGGGACTTTCTCGCATCCCATTGTGAAGGGGAAGCAATTTATCGCAATCGATGGGAACTATCAGTAAGCATGACTTTATTGGAGAGCGGAACTTATCGGCAAAGGAGCGTGCAATATGAGAAATCACCAACGCAATCGGGAAGGGGAGATAGGCGGCCATTGTACCATTTCATGTGATATGCCGACAACGATATTTTTTGTGGGTTTCTGCCCTTTAAAAGGAATTCAACATAGTTTAAATGGACGTGGCTAGAGTTAAATGGAATGTAGATAATGGATTTCGACTAGAGTCTGAGAATGAGTTTTTTTTTTCAAGGGAAAATGCGTTTTGGGCTAGGATTTAAGGATTTTATCAAGGAAAAAGGGCTTTTTGATGGAACAAGGGGATTTATGAGGGAAGGTTAAGGGAGGTATATGGAATATGATTGAGGATGTTAAAACAAGTTGAAATATCCTTGAACATTTTTCCCTATTACTACTTCCATGATGATGACATAGGTGATGATGACTCTTTTTTACCATTTTGATGACTTGACCTTAATAATGACACCTAATGGATCTAGGAACTGATGATTTGGACTTTGAAATCTTTAGTAGGACTGACCATGAGATGGTGATTGAGATGGTGGTCAAGACACTTTACTGATGACTTATCACAATAAGTGATGACATGACCAAAATGGAAACTTGACCATGAAATGTAGGGAGTAGTAACATACCTAGAACCGACCAATGATCAAATTTTATTTGAAAATTTATTTGAAAATATAACAATTTAACCTAATAACCCTATTAACAACTTTGAAAGAGTACATTTGGTCACTGGTGACTGACAGGACTGACAGACACTAATAGCAGGAATTGGTGCAAGGTCTATAAGTTATTAAATGTACAGGTCAGTAATTATTATTTTATTTCTTGAAAAATTGAAGTGTGAAATTAGGATATAGGCTAGAAACATAGAGCTTAAGGAAATTCATAGGTCAGCGAATGTATAACAGTGGACTCCTATGTGAAGCTTAGTGGTAACCATTTAGGGGATTTAGGAAAGAAGATTGTTTTGTCTATTGGCATTATGATACAAGTATTGTCCTTGATGGCAACTCACTCATAGGTAAGTTCAGATTTGATAAAGGGAAACTCACATTGTAATAGGTCAATTCAGAGGTAACAGGGCATTGGTACAAAAGAACAAGAAGTTGGCACAAAGGTTTTTTGATCAAAATCAAGAACTTGAAGGAAAAGGATGTTGTAAGGTAGTTTAAGTTGTATACGTAGGCTCACTTGGTCAAATCAGTGTATACAGCAGGTTCATAGAACAAAAATAGTGTATGCGTATGCATGCACTTTCACAAGAGGAAAAGCGTGTATGGGTTGGAAAACCAAGGAACTTCAAGATTAAAGAATACCAAAGGTCAATACCATGGTATTAGCCCACAATATTGAGTAGAGTAATGACTATTTGATCTCATCCAAGAATACCACAAGTTATAAATGTTGTTTTGGTCTGAGGTATTGAGAAAGGCCAAAAACTATATGTGGAGAAGATCAAAGGGCCAAGTGTGCAAGTAAAAGGGTTTAATAGGAATACATTTATCTGAAGTAAATTTTATGTTGCAGGGGCTATGATTATGATATAATTTGAAATATTATGTGCACCTTGAATTCAATGTTGGATCAGGATCATGAAACCTGAAATGAATTATCGTTGAATGGTCTGATATTGGTTGGGCTAGATATGATTACTTACACATGCTTTATTCTTTAAATGTTGTCACCTGGGTATGTCTAAAATCTGGAATAGCAGGGAAGTTGTAAGTTAGTATATGCAGATATATATGTTGGATTGCCTTGGTGAAGGCACGTATACACGTTGGTTCAAAGCTTCCAAGTAGCGTATACCAAAGAAAATCATGTTATTCAGAAATCAATGATCTATCTTATCAATGTTGTTGGTTTACTGTTGTTTTTCGATAATGTCTTCTTAGATTTGAAAGTAGAACTAAATGCATAAGGAGATTGAGTCTGCTTGATTGATTGGTTAAGTGAGAAGGGTGATCTTTATTGCTGACTATCTAGATATTTGTAATTTGACAGTAGATTTTAAGAATATTACTGGTTAGTACAGATTTGATTCAGAAGTTTTATGTTTCAGTAGTTTTGGAGGTATGCGCAGGTTTGGGTAAAGGAAGTAGCGTATACATGCAAGTTAGGGTCATTAAAGTAGCATATGCATTCTAATGTATGATTCTTAAGGTTGCAGCTGGTTCTAAATGATGATGCAGGTTTTTGGGTTCAACACAGTGTGCTAATGACAATGACATGACTCTTCAGATTGACTAATTGTTGGTTGATGCAGATATTATTATAGAGTTTGAGCTTCAAAGTTTCTGATGGGTCCAGTGTGAAAATTTGATGAAACCGGGCCTTCTTATTGTGTTGTTGTGTACCAGATGCATTTAGTCTCAAAAAAATTATGAAACGTGGTCCCTGGAGGAAGACAGAAGGTCGTAGACTTCCGTAGGCCGATGCCTACGTATTAGTAAACATATCAGCTAGTACAAGAGCTAGGGGGTTGTTGCTCCCTTCTAGTAGAAGCTGGAGAACAAAAGAAGGTTGTAGCCTTCTGCAGGTGGATGCCTGCGTAATGGTATGAGTCTGCACCAGTACAATATTGTAAACAATTTTTTTGTATATTAAAAATAAGAAAAGAGACAACAATAGCAAGTGGTTTTTCTCCTGCATTAGGTTTCCACCTGAAATCTTGGTATTCATGTGTGTTACTTATGTGTGATGGTTTATTATGTTATTACTACACATAGTTACTATATAATAAGATACCGATGCACTAATTAAATATCAACACATGATGAATTAACTAAATCAAAAGTTCTCTAGGTATACATTGGTTTCCTTAATCACAGTTGTGTGCACATGCAAGTTCACTTCATTGAAGTAGCGTATATAAATCTGATTGGGAAATGAAAATTATTGAATTGTAAATACCGATTAACCCCCCTCTTAGTATTATTTCCATAATTGGCATTAGAGCAGATATTTCAGAAGAAGCTTGATCGCTTGAAGGGAGATCTTTCAAGATGATCAATCACAAAGGCATGGGATATATTAGACCACCAATATTCAATGGAAACAACTTGGTATATTGAAAAATAAGAAGCAGAGCCTATCTCCAGTCTCTTGGAGTTGATGTTTGGGAAATTGTGGAAGGAGGATACCAATTTCCAACAGAAATATCTACAGATACAACATGTAAGAATTTATACGAAACCAATGCCAAAGAAGTTAATACTTTATGGGGAAGTCTATCAAAATCGGAATTCGTCAAAGTCATGCATCTCAAGATAGCCAAAGAGATATGGGATAAAATCATTCAGAGCTACAAAGGAGACTCTCAGGTAAAACGTTCTAAGCTCCAAACTCTCATAATTTAGTATGAAACTCTTAAGATGCATAGTGATGAAAGTATTGTTAGTTACTTTTTACGTGTAGATGAGATTGTTAATTGTATGAAGAATCTAGGTGAAGAGATAAAGGAGGCTACTTTAGTAGAGAAATTTTTGAGATCTTTGTCTTCTAAATTTGAGTGAAAAGTATCTGCCATAAAAGAAATGCAGGATCTTCAATCTATTACTGTGGTTCCACGTCATGGAATTCTAACTGCCTTTGAAATGAGGAAAGGCGGTCCATCAAATATGAGATAAGTCGCTTTCAAAGCATCAGCAAAAGGAAAAGAGAAGGAAGAGCACAATGAATCAGGATACATTTCAGAAGAAGATGAGGTAAACTTTTTCAAAAAACCTCAAAGAGGTTCCGAAATATTAGAGGTAAGCCACCATTCAAATGCTTTGCTTGTGGTAGAGTTGGCCATTATGCTGTAAAATGTCCTCATAAAGATAATCATGAAAAGGGAAAGGAATCTACAAAAGGCAATAGAAAACAGGTTGTTAATAGAAGAAGTTACTATTTTTGGATGTCTTAGAAGAGAAAGACTTTCTTGAAGAAAACACTGAACTCAAAATCTGTTTGGAGGAAAAGAATATGATCATAGGAATGTTGACACATCAACTCACTGAAAGAGAAAAGCACAATGAAAAACTAGAATGTGAAGTTGTGGGTCTAAGAAAAGAACTTGAGAAGAAAAAATCTCTTAATCTTAGATTTGATAAAGGATCAGAAACTTTAAATGAAATCATCAAGGTTCAACATTCTCCTCTTATAAAGACAGGTCCTGGACATACTGAAGAATCATCCTAATCACAAAAGTTGTCAGCCTCCACTTGAAGCTATCTTGATGCAGCAAAGACCAGTAAACAATATGTCAATCATCAACAAAAGCCGAAAAGTACTCATCAGTAAATCATGCTCAATTTACTCCAACAATGAACATAAATAGAAGCATCAACCAAAGGGTACACAATACCAAAAGACTTTATGATCACAAAAACTTATTTAATGGACAACTATTTTCATGCCATCAATTTGGGCATAAGGCTACTCAATGTGTTTCTTACATAATTGTCATGACTAGAAAAGCATGAAATCAAAGAAGCATAACAGGAATCAAGAAAAATTATTATAATAACTTTTCTCCTCTCGAAGATGAAATTGAATGTTCATTTTGTAATAACTTTGGTCATGAAGAATCTGAATGCAGGAGAAAATTTCAGCCAACACTTCAAAAGGAGAAAACATCATCAAATTCCAGGGTATGGAGAAAGAAGAAATTTCAATCAAAAAGATGTGGCATAGTTTTGTTTGCAGAAGGACAAGAAAATTAGTGGTGCATTGACAACGGATGTTCTAAATACATGACAAGTGATAAAGAGAAACTTCATTCATATAATGCTTTAGAAAAATAAAAGAATCTCTCCTTTGGAAATGACACACCAACTGTCATTAAAGGTAAAGGTTCTATTTATTTGAAAGAAAAGGTTAAAGCTGGAAATGTCATGTATGTTGATGGTTTAAAACATAACTTGCTGAGTGTTAGTCAAATATGTGATCAAGGAAATGAAGTTTTGTTTTGATCAAATGGATGTGTGGTTCATGAGCTTGATACAGGAAAGACCGTAATCAAAAGTACAAGAACTCCATGCAATCTATACATACTAAAAGGAGGACAAAAACAATGTTATCTAAGAAAAATAGATGAAAACTAGTTATGGCACAGAATATTGGGGCATCTAAGATTTTCTCAATTAATAAAAGAAAGCAGGCTCAAGGAGGTTTGTGATCTTCCAGATATCAGCATCCCAGAAATACCATATGCCAACCATGTCAAGTCGGTAATAAAACCAAAGTTCATTTCAGTGAAAAAGAAGGATTAGCAAGTAAGCCTCTTGAACTCATCTATACTGATTTGTGTGGACTAACAAGGAAAAAGTCACCTCGTGGAGAAGAATACTTTATTTTATTCATTGATGATTTTTTTAGAATGTGTTGGATAGGTCTACTAAAGCATAAAGATGAAGCATTTGAAAATTTTAAAGCCTTCAAAGCTTCAATTGAAAATGAGTCAGACCAAAAAATCAAATGTCTCAGATCTGATCGTGGGGGAGAATTCATATCAGATGAATTTTTTATTTTTGTGAACAATATGGAATAAAAAGGCAGTTCTTTGTTGCTAGAACTCCTCAACAAAATGGCGTAGTGGAAAAAATGAACAGAACAGTTCAACAAATGGCTTGAGCTATGCTTGATGAATCTAGAACTCCTACCACCTTCTGGAGTGAAATTGCATTTACTGTCGTGACTATTCTCAACAAAGCTAATGTTCGGGTGAATAGTGATCAAACTCCATATGAAATTTGGTATGGCAAGCTTCCTACCATAAAACACTTTAGAGTTTTTGGAAGCAAATGTTTCATCAAAAAGACTAATGAAAAAATTGGTAAGTTTGAACCTAGAGTAGATGAAGGAATTATTCTTGGTTATTCATCTAAAAGTAAAGGATACAAATGTGATAACAAGAGACTTCAGAAAAATTTTGAATGCATTGATGTATTAATTGATGAAGCATGCAGAAATCTGGAATAGATAAGGTCAACAAAGGATGATGACAATGAGGAAGACAATGAATACTTTCCCATATCAAATCAAAATTATATAGAGGAAGAAACCAATGAAGCATGAGAAGAAGATACCGCTGACAGGGAAAAGACTCCATCCAGGTATGTTCAAAAGAATCATCAGGAGAAAAAGGGTCTGGAGTACAGACAAGAAGAACTCTTGCAGGAACTTCAAGTTATCTAGCATTACTATCCTCCATAAAACCAAAGAATGTTAATGAAGCTAGCAAAGATAAATGTTGGGTTAAGGCAATGAATGAAGAACTTGACCAAGTTGAAAAGAATGATACTTGGGAACTAGTTCCTAGACCTCTCGATAAAAATGTTATAGGAACAAAATGGATATTCAAAAATAAATTCAATGAAAATGGAGAGGTTATTAGAAACAAAGAAGACTTGTCTATAAAGGGTATGCTCAACAAGAAGGTATAGACTTTGAAGAAACATTTGCACATGTTGCCAAACTTGAAGCCATAAGAATGTTTCTTGCTCATTCAAGTTTTTGTAAATTCAAAGTGTATCAAATGGATGTAAAATTTGCATTTCTTAATGGAGAGTTAGAAGAAGTCTATATTGAACAACCAAAAATATTCATTCTAGGAAATAATGCAAAGCTTGTATGCAAGCTCAAAAAGGCTCTTTATGGACTGAAACAAGCTCCAAGGGCTTGGTATTATCGCCTTGACAAATATCTACAACAACAAGGGTTCACAAAAGGATCTGCAGATAGAAACTTATACACCAAGATTGAGAATGATAAACTACTAATTATTGTTGTTTATGTTGGCGATATCATCTTTGGTAGCAATGAAGAATCTATTAGTCAAAACTTTGCTTAGATTATGCAACAAGAATTCGAAATGTCTTTACTTGGTGAACTTATTTATTTTCTTGGCCTACAAGTACAGCAAACAAAAGATGGTATTTTTCTTTCACAAACTAAATATCTCAAGCAGATTTTGAAGAAGTATGGAATGGAAGAGTCTAAACTAGTATGTACTGCAATGGTAACAGGATGCAGTCTCAGTTCTAACGATGAATCACCTACATTGAATCAACCAGCATATATATCTGTGATTGGAAGTCTACTCTATCTAATCGGTACCAGACTTGATATCATGCATGCAGTAGGAAATGTTGGAAGGTTCCAAGAAAATCCAAAGGAATCACATCTTCACGCTATAAAAATAATATTCAAATATATTCAAGGAACTCAAGACTTGGTCTATGGTATCCTAAAGATACAGATCTTACTCTTCATGCATATACAGATGCATATTGGGAAGAAAATGTTGATGATCGAAAAAGCACTAGTGGAGGTGAATTCTATATGGGATCACGGTTAGTATCTTGGTTCAGAAAGAAACAAAGTTCGATTGCCTTATCTACAGTTGAAGCAGAATATGTGGTTGTTGCATCTTGTTGCACACAACTACTCTGGATGATGCAAACATTACAAGACATTCAAATCAGATGTTCTCCACCCATATTCATTCTACGTGATAATACAAATGCCATCAGTATTTCGAAAAATCCAGCCATGCACTCCAAGACCAAGCACATACCCATTAAGTACCATTTTCTACGAGAATAAGTGCTTGAACAAAAAGTTAAATTGGAATATGTTCGTCCAAAGAACATATTGCTGATATGTTTACCAAACCACTTCCCAGAGAAACATTTGAATATCTCAAACAAAATCTGGGAGTATTTATGCATCATCCTGTTGTTAAATCCAATTTTTAGAACAAGGTTCCTATACGCAGATTTCATGAAGGATAGTCACGTATATACACAAGTTTCTGTGGCTGCAAGAGCGTATATGTTTTTCTAATAGAAAAATAGTGGGTCAGACTATATTAGGGGTGCTCAGTTTGATATTGATGATTTCAGTCTGTCGATATGCTTTGTTCATTGATTTTTATATGGCTGATGAAGATGCCTTGATGAATGATTTGTTGATAACGCACAAGTAGCACAGGTTCAGGGGGAGCATTAGCCTTCACAAAAAATTTTCATTATTGACATTATGGTTGCTGATTTCATGTAAAGATCTAGGGTGTAATATGTCTCCTTCTATCATAGTCTATTTTTTTTAGTCATATGATGTAATTTGTATCTCCACTATGCATGGGAATAATGATGTAATAATTGTTATATTTTAGATATGTATAAATAATTGGTATATCCCCACTTGGTTGGGTGGATGAATCAAATATGGTGTATCTCCACTTGGTTGGTTGATTGATGTATGTATGAGTCATTGGTGATAGGAAGATCATACTCACATAGTTGAGTTATAGAGTCATGTTATTCTTTTGAAATATCTCTGCAGACTCTGCATGTACTCAAGGGGAACATGGACAACATTCTGTATCTCTAAGGGGGAGAATATCTTGGTCCTCCCTTTTCCCTTGATGTCAAAAGGGGGAGAGTATTTTGGTGTTGCTTAATAGGATCAATGGCTTGAAGCAATCAACACCCATATGGTTGTCATCAAGTCCAAAGGGGGATATTGTTGGCATTATGATACAAGTATTGTCCTTAATGGAAACTCACTCACAGGTCAGTTCAGATTTGATAAAGGGAAACTCACATTGTAACAAGTCAATTCAGAGGTAACAAGGCAATGGTACAAAAGAACAGGAAGTTGGAACAAAGGTCTCCTGATCAGAATCAAGAAGATGAAGGAAAAGGATGTTGTAAGGTAGTTTAAGCTGTATACATGGGTTCACTTTGTCAAATCAACATATACACGCAAGTTCACAGAACAAAAAGAGTGTATGCATGCACTTTCACAAGAGGAAAAAGCGTGTATGGGTTCGAAAATCAAGGAAATTAAAGATTAAAGAATACCAAGGGTCAATACCATGGTATTAGCCCACAATATTGAGCGAAGTAATGACTATTTGAGCCCTTCCAAGAATACCATAGGTTCTAAATGTTGTTTTGGTCTGAGATATTGAGAAAGGCCAAAAAATATATAAGGAGAAGATCAAAGGGCCAAGTGTGCAAGTAAAAGGGTTTCTCAGGAATACGTCTATCTGAAGTACATTTTATGTTGCAGGGGCTATGATTATGATATAATCTGAAATATCGTGTGCATCTTGAATCCAATGTTGGATCAGGATCATGAGACCTGAAATGACTTATCATTGAATGGTCTGATATTGGTTGGGTTAGATCTGATTCCTTACATATGTTTTATTCTTTAAATGTCATGACCTGGGTATGTCTAAAATCTGGAATAGCAGCGAAGTTGTAAGTTAGTATTTACAGATATGTACATTGGATTGCCTTGGTGAAGGCACGTATACACACTGGTTCAAAGCTTCCAATTAGTGTACACCAAAGAAAAGCATGTTATTTAGAAATGACTGATCTATCTTATCAGTGTTGTTGGTTTACTATTGTCTGTCAATGATGTCTTCTTAGATTTGAAAGTAGAACTGAATGCATAAGGAGATTGAGTCTGATTGATTGATTGATTAAGTCAGAAGGGTGATTTTTTTTGCTGACTCTCTAGATCTTTGTAAATTGATAGTAGATGTTAATAATATTACTGGTTAGTATAGATTTGATTCAGAAGTTTTATGTTTCAATAATTTTGGAGGTATGCGCGACTTTGAGTAAAAGAAGTAGTGTATACACACATGTTGGGGTCATTAAAGTAGCGTATGTATTCTGATGTATGATTCTTGAGGTTGCAGTTGGTTTTGAATGATGATGCATGTTTCTAGGTTCAACACAATGTTCTAGTGATAGTGATCTGACTATTCATATTGATTAATTGTTAGTTGATGCAGATATTATTATAGAGTTTGAGATTTAAAGTTTTGTATGCATCCAGTGTGAAAATTTGATGAAACGAGGCCTTCATATTGTGTTATTGTGTACCAAGAGCATCCAGACTGAAAATTTATGAAACGTGGTTTTTGGAGGAAGAGAGAAAGTCGTAGCCTTCTGTACTAATAAACATATCAGCTAGTACAAGTGCTAGGGGGTTGTTGCTCCCTTCTAGTAGAAGCTAGAGAACGAGAGAATGTTGTAGCCTTCTGCAGGTGGGTTCCTACGTACTGGTATGAGTCTGCACCAGTACAAGATGGTAAACAAATTTTCTTTATATTAAAAAGAAGACAGAGATGACGGCAGCAGATGATTTTTCTCCAACATTGGGTTTCCACCTTAAAGCTTGGTGTTCATGTGTGTTGCTTATATGTAATGGTTTTATGTTATTATTGCACATAGTTATTGTATAATAAGGTACTGATGCACTGATTATTACTGTACACATGATGAATTAACTAAAAAAAAAGTTCTCTAGGTATACATTGATTTTCTTAATCACAATTGCGTGCACACGCAAGTTCACTTCATTGAAGTAGCGTATATAAATCTGATTGGGAAATGAAAATTATTGAATTGTAAAAATATTCAACACATGTTGAATTAACTAAATCAAAAGTTCTCTAGGTATACATTGGTTTCCTTAATCACAGTTGTGTGCACATGCAAGTTCACTTCACTGAAGTAGCATATATAAATCTGATTGGGAAATGAAAATTATTGAATTGTAAACACTAATTAACCCCCCTCGGTATTATTTCCAACAATGTCCATGTAAACAAGACAACATTGTCGACATTGGTTAGTTCGACTTTTAGATGGAAATCTGAAGGCCAAATTGTCCAATCTCGTAGCAATGACTGAAACAAAGGCCAAAATAAATCAATATCAATACACTTTGAAAATTAAACCCGAATCCTAAAATTGATAGTGGAAAATGAGAGAATAATTACTAAAATTATACAATTAATGTCCGAGTAGCATATAGAAATATGTATATGTCATAGTAAAACTAGAGAAACATAAATAATACGCTTTGAAAGCCAAAAAATAAACAAGAACAAGGGAAGCTGCGAGGCAGCAAGTCCCTACATTGAGTGCGGTAGAATGCTTTTCTGCGTTGGCCCGAACGAGCCAGTAAGAGAACCCCACATAGACCTCGAGATTTCGGAAGCAACATTCTTCTCATGGCCCCTGGGACAGCAGACCTTCGTGAACCAAAAGTGAACTGACCTTATGAGCTCTTTTTTGGCAGTCCTTTGAATATCACAACTCCCTTGGTAATTCTTGACACAGACAAAGTTTTATCTGGTAGCATGTAGCCTAATAAACCAATATGAAAGCAAAATGTTGCAAGTATAGAGATGTTTTTTTACAGGGAATTTACTTACAAACATCCATGGAATTTTGTTTGTCCTAGTTAGGAGAACATATTAAAAGCAGAACATCTGTAGGAAGGTTAATGAAAATCTGGCTCTGTAAACACTATTCTGTAATCATACTGTATGGCCAACTTAGAATTTGATAATACAATCTAGCAGTTACTGTTAACAAAATAAAAGAGGATAATACCTCTAAAAAATGACTTCCATGGCCTCGAATTTCATCATATACGATATGCAAGTAAAACAGTGGCAGACTAATCGGTTAACACAGGGGTGAAGGATGACTAAGGAGAAGTTCGCTTTGCTGGCAGCTGGCAGAGACTGAGAGACATGGACCTGAAAAGTGAAAAATGATCAAAGGGATCTGATGCAACCTGACAAATTTGACCCGGTGTCTAGGAAAGATCTCAAACCAAATGCCACCAGGAGAATGACCTAACAACATCTATGTATATGGGAAGCAGCAGAAGGCAGACCCTTACCCACTATGAATTTCATAGTATGAAGATTGAACCACGGTTTTGGGGCCAAGGATACAAACACATAAGATATGCATCTTTGTGATTTAAATTTACTTAATATCATAGACAACAACAAAATAATGAATTGTAGGGTATGTAGTTATCAGCGAACAATTAACTTTTTTTGGAATGCTGATGTTATAGAAAGCTTTAGTAAGTATGGTAGATCTAATGAAGTGCTTATAAACTACCATATTTCTTTTCTTTTATGGCCAAATCTGCCAAACAGTAATGAATTTTTCAGTGCATTAGTTCTCAATGATTCCATTTAAGAGCTTACCCTCACTCATTGACAAAACAAAATGCAATTGACTAGATTATAATTGATTCTTTAACAAAAGATTTTAAGTTCTTACTTCTCTTCTGCATTCAAGAGCCTCCCTGCCACATATTGGCAAGCTTCCTTTATTCTCTGCACAATCAATCAAAAGTATGAAATGTGTTAAAACTTTACACATGCCAAATACAAGAAGTTGGTACTATGTAAATTGAAAAACACAAAAAAATTGTATCTCTTGAATCAATCACTCCTTGAAAGTTTAAACTATAACCATCCAATGGCCTGTATGGGCTTGATTTACTGCACTCGTAATCCTGAGAAGGCTGGAACTTTGCTAGGCCTCTTTCTCTAGAACTGGTTAGTCCTGTTAGCAAAGGAACAATTATAAACCTGTTACTAGGAAGCACTGCATGCAGAAGTCATCCTACCAATATAAGGTATCTACTATCCAATCAAAGTTCTATCCTATTGCATGAAAATATATTGAGATCTACTTTAACCCGTGATCTTAACCACCAATATAGATCAAAAAAATCTCTAGCCACATAACAAATCCAATGTTGAGACGGATCTATGCTAGTTTACTTTTTATACATTTTTGTTGGGTCATTTTCTTCTACTTTTTTGACATGAGATCAAAACTATGTTTCCTTTTCATTTTAGTTTATTTAGTAGTCCACATGTGACACACATGACAGATCTCTTCCACCCCAGGTTATAAGAGCACCTAGCTACTCTCCGTGCAATAAAGAGAAATCACAGAAGGGAGGTACTGATTGATTTAATCTGTGCCAAACTTAAAAGCTTAAGAGATCATTGTTTCAACCATATGCTGATTAATTTTATGTTTAGAATTTTTGAGATGCCCTTTAACCAATTGGAAATATAAAAAGTATACATATACAGTCTAGAACTTTATAGAAATTCCTTCCTTGGGAATCTCCATCTAGTACCTATCAGACGGGAGAACGTATGAAGTCTTTTCCTGAAAAGGAAGTACAAACAAGTATAGTTCTGGAGAAATTTCCATTATATCCAATAAAAGATATCCTAATAAAGCCCTGAGGGTGAGCTCAAGAACACTTAGAGGAGCTCCTGTGTCAATCACTCTCATTCCTCTGTCAAAACATCTGTAGGCACTCATAGCTACAACTTCTAATTATTGATTCCTAATAATTGTTGTTACTCACAATAACCTGAAATTTCATTGACCGGCGTGGTACCGTGACCCTTCAGGCTGTCATGAATTGTAAATATTGGTTGTATTTGTTTATATTACATAGTAGAAAAGATGAGTGGATGAGCTGTGGAAGATGTGAAGCAAAACCCTATTACAGAGATGGAGGGTTCATGGTGAAAGCTTCACAGTTTGAAATTATGTCTGCCAATATGGTGCAGAAGATGAAACTTTGTGATTTTTTCGTGTTTTGGGCACTGGTCATTGTTGCTCTGGTACTCTGTTGGATTTTATGGAGAATTTGTTCTTATGGAATTGCTTATAGAGCCGTCACAATTGAAGCACAACAATATTCAACACAATGGAATTTCAGGATCTAGAGGTTTGATGATACCAATGTGACTGCTGCTACTCAAGAAAATCAAAATGTGAGTTCTGTTGTTCAACAAAATCATAGCAATGAACATGAAATCAATGGCAAAGAAGATTAATCCTTGTATCGGTCAATGGATGAGTGGGAGAAAATCAAAATGAGTTCTATTGTTCAACAGAATCAGAGCAATGAACATGAAATGAATGGCAAAGAAGAGGAATCCTTGTATCGGTCAATGGATGAGTGGGAGAAAATTTCTGATAATTTCTATGCTGATTCTGACTTTACCTCAAGAGACAAAAATGGTTGAAGGCCCATCATCATTTGCTTCTGAGGTGCGTGCTTAAAAAACAAGCAGGACTACTGCAGGATCCATGGCTTAGACATGTTTTACAACACAATCCTCCTTAATCAGAAAATGTACACTTTCTGGGCCAAAATTCCTTTGATTAGGGCAGCCATGGTGGCTCACCCTGAAGCTGAGTGGAGATGGTGGATGGACTCAAATGCTGTGATCACAGACATGGAATTTGAGCACCCATTGGAGAAGTACAAGGACTTCAATTTCATAGTCCATGGATGGGAGGAAAATGTTTATAATAAAAGGAGTTGGTTTGGAATCAATGTGGGGGTAGGGCTTCTTTACTACCTACATGTTTTTCATCCACTAGCCGCTCAGAAAACCAGGTTTCCAACTGGTTTGATGGCTAGGGGTAATGAACCAGCCAATTTGACTAGTTTCCGGTTCAAACCGGCTAGTTTTGAAAACTATGCTTGGAATGGCAAATATATAATTAGGATTTCACCAAGCTCTCCTCCCGGGGAGTGAATGATGTGAGATGAACTTTTGAGACATGGTTTGAAAATTTGCAATCAACATAAAATTGAAATCAAATGCTAACTGAGAATGCAGATAATACAAGTTACCAAAAAAAGATACAATCTCTTCAGCTCTTCTAATTCCTTCTCAAATTGAACTCTAATTCGCGTATTTTGTCATAAATATAAATAAATGTATGTAGTGAGCTTAAAATGATGCTCCAAGTTCATATACATACTTAGGCAGCTTCCAATAAGCTAACATTAGGATCTAGATAAACTAATAAATATTGGTTGAACAAATCTAGCAATAGCAGAAAGCAAACTTACCAAATCTTGCGCAACAAATTTAACAAATTTAGAATAGAGAAGTTATATGGAAATATTCTGGAAGTACCTCTTCTTCATGAGGCTTTCTAATCCACTCCTGTTCCTTCGGTATCCTTAGCATCTCATGGTACAGAGGGTCAGGAACATTTGTTTGCACAGACCTTAATGGTGCAGATATGTGAATTTGTGCATTATTAGATGCTACAAATTGTGAAACCTAAAATGTTTCATTCTGTCTAGTTAAGCCATTCAAAAACATGGATGTCTCAATGGTGGCACTCAATCTCTCAGACATATCTATCACCTAAGGAGGCTGAGGTGATTAAACATCTATGTGCTGAGAGTGTGGGTCCCTCTCAACATACAGTAATTAGGTGCTAAATAACCACTTGTTTTATCCCAAATTTATTAAACATCTATGTGTTGTTGGGCCAGAATCATCACTGAGCAGGGCTGAAACCATGAATGGCATAGACTAGTGATATCGTTGAAACCTTCTTGAAGATGGTTCAACACAATCTATCTTGGAGTAGGTATTTATTAAGAATCTGATTGAAATATTCAAACAAGGAATCACCATGCAAATAGTTCATCAATGTAAGCCCCTAAATATAAAGATTACTTCACCCTGTAGAGCCCCTGAATATGAAGATGACAGTTAGACTTCTAAAGTCTGGTTTCCCCATAAAAGAAACTTAGCATCTTCCCAGGAAATTGGTTGTAACGGACTGTAATGAGATACTTCATCCTCTCAGTATCTAAATTTGCAAGAGGCTAAAATATATCAAATATATTGAAATAAATTAGGTTTCTTAATGAATTAAGAAACATCAATAATTGATCATTTAACTAAATTCTATACCAAGGTTCAAATACAAGTTAATGTTATAGACAATACCAACTTTTTCTAGTCACAAATTTAATAAGAATGCAATTTTTGCATCAACATGAACTTCGATTTCTTATGTCACCAGAGTCTGACAATGGAAAATAATATTGCTACAAAATTAGACAGAACTGACTAAAAGTATCACCAAATAGGTTGGAACCACCATGAACCATGAATGACTTCAACTTGCCCTACGAATGTCGGGTAGGTGAGTCTGCATGGTGGATAGTGTTTTCCATAGTGGACATCTAAGAAGAAAAGTAACAAGTTATAATATGAAATATACATATAACAGGTCAAAACAAAATATGATACAGTTGAATATACATATAGATTAAGAAGAAAATTAACAAGTTATAATATGAAATATACGTATAACAAGCCAAAATATGATATTGTTGAATGTACATAAAGATTAAAGGGAGATCATCCATTGATCATTTAATGAGATG
>APFE030924559.1:950-20721 GCA_000404065.3 Pinus taeda
TAACATAATCAGAGCCTACATAACAATAATAATGTAAGGGCACAATAATAACAATAGTGGGCTTCTATGGGGCACAATAGTAACAATATGGGCACTACATGGGTACATCAATATATTAAGTGGGTTGTGCTAATAACAATAAGGGGTTACACTAGTAGTATAGGGGCCTAACAGAAGAGTTTAATCATGAGTTGGGCGACTTCAAGTGCAGAATGTGAGTCATAGAGTTTTTTGGCTTTTGTAAAGCTTCAAATGCAGTTGAATATGATGAAATATGGCGACTCACCTCTTCATTTACAGATGCTGCGACTAATGCATAAGCTTTGCTGTTCTTGTTTTCCCAAATGACGAGCTCTTTGTCTGAGGTAGGCTATACTGGGTCATTGTCTCCTTCTCTGACACACACTCCTTTCCACAACTCATTGAAGATGAGGGTGTGTTTTATCATCGGGGACCATTCAGGATAGTTCTTCTTGCCAGTGAGAACTATTCCTACCATAGAGATGATTGAATGCATTCTGTAAAAAAAAATACTTCTGCTGATATACAGTGAAATTGTACTCAAAAGGGCATTCTCAAAAGATTTCAAATCTCTTCCTTACGCTACAACTTTATGCACTATATTTTCTTCAAATCCCTCCAATGTTTGATGAAAGCATCCAAAATTTCATTGAAATATTACATATCACTTCAATGTTTTAACTATACAACGCAGCAGGGTAACATTACCATTCAAATGATTTAAATGATTTTAAAAAAACTGCGCATTGATACTGTTCACCTTCTTCAACACTTTCCTGGACTCCACATAACTTGTGACTATGCGGCTGTTGTGGACTCTTCTCTGGTGAACTGAGACCTCGTTCACAAAAAATAAAACCGCAGAGCTGCTATATACCATGCGTAATAATTCTGTATCGGCTTAACTTTCGCTTCTTTAGTGTGGAATGTGCTCGTCACCATTCATATATTCTCAACACGAAACGCATGGACTGTTCTCAACACTCTTACTACTTCAGTCACCATTCATATACTACATAATTTTTATTATTCACGGATTTCAATACGACCATTAAAAAAATCACCAATGCATATGCAAGTCATTCAGGCCATTCAACACTAGTATTGAGGTATTCTTCAATTCAATGCACCACCGTTTAAAAACAACTCACAACATAATGAAACAATTCCAGTGCACAATTCAAGGCATCCAAAATTGATGTAGGTTTATATGGCTTCAACGGCTTCAAGCTTTGAACATCTATGAATTGAAGCGATTCAGATCAACGCATATACCAAGTGAATGTATAACAAAATAAAACCAGTTCAACGCATACTCCAGGCATATACCAAGTCAGTTCAACACATACACCAAAGCACTGTATAACAAAATAAAATCAGTTCAACGCATACTCCAGGCATATACCAAGGCAGTTCAACGCATACACCAAAGCATTGTATAACAAAATAAAACCAGTTCAACGCATACTCCAGGCATATACCAAGGCAGTTCAACGCATACACCAAAGCGCATTATTGCAAAACACTTCATTAACGATCACTACAGAAAATAAATGGAGGCGCAGGTGAGATGTGGGAATCCGCACAGTATAATCAATGGAGGCACAGTATAATCAGGTGAAGCAATTCATGCAATGGAGGCGCAGGTGCAATAACACCTTTTTTTTTGAAACGTTTATGACAGTCATAGAACTGGACAGTCAGACAGAGGGGCAGCTAATTTTATGGAGAACCTGCTCAGCTATATGGAGAGCAGACAGGGAGTTACAAGGGACACAAAGGCTAAAAAAGAGCTGGCTCTGATACCATGTCAGGCCAAGCAGTAACTCCACAAAACAAACAACTGATTCGTATATTATTCCATAGGTAGGTCATTGTTATATACAATAGGGAGTGATTGTTCAGTTCATCTCCCAATGACTGTTCACATTCCTAATTTAATTATTTACGTAAAATTCCCCCAATCATGAAGATTAGGTGTCAACAATAGTCAACACACATACAACAAGTCCCATATTTCTTTGGCACAATGATGATGGGTGACCCACATGGTTAGGTACTTGGTTGAATGACATCTTGTTCTAGTAGTTTCTACAATTACTTCTTCACCTCATTTGCCTATATAATGGACTACATGTACAACCCAATGTTTGGTATTAGAGAATCCAACAACAACTAGATCTTATGTTGCACCTCCCTCTTAGGTGGTAGCCATTTAAGCTCCTATAACAAACCCCTATATGCCTCTAGAAACTCTTCCATATGTTATTTTTGTTCCTTATTACATCACTCCAAGGATGAATCACCTCTCATGGACTCTTCTATAGATTAATTTTCTCTTAATTATCATGAAGATTTTGATAAATAATGCATCAGCTTGAGAATCCTACTACAAAGCTTCAGGTGCAAGTGGATGCTCTTCACATCCTTCACATAACAATCTCCAAATATTAGACCCACAAGACAATACTTGAATTTAACATTCTCATGCCATACCTTGAAATTTGCAGCAGTGAAGAAAAATACTCCCAAAGGATTCATCCTGAAACAAAGTTACAATTTTTCACCAATAAAACCCATATCTACTCTCCAATGATCAAGCTGCAACTAATAGCCTTGCTCTGATACTAATTGTTAGAAACCTTGAGCAATAGTGTGTGTGGGGGGGGGGGGGGGGGGGGTGGGGTGTGAATTAGTATTGTAGAAATTCCTTGTAGATTCAAAATGTTGTTGTAATATACTAAAACAAAAGATTTGAATCTACTCTACTCGTTAGTGGAAATAATTAATTGATCGAGAAATCACAACATAAATATGAGACAATATTCAATCACATATGCTCAAAGATTTATCTAAGGGGAAATATTACTGCTCAAAACCCCTTCCTATCTATATATTGCATTAGATCAAAAAAATATAGAAGAAATACAATGCTTGTTGATGCTGAACAATATCTGCACAAGTATAATCTATCTCACTGCCTCACAAGTTGATTCTAACCAATACTTAGCCAATTCTTTTGCCTGCCAAGCTCCTATTTCCTTGTGATGTTTCTCTAGGAATTAGCCCCCTATTAATTAGGGAAATCCCCATCCTGAATTGCGCAATCCCTATAGGACTTCTCTGACTGCATGCACCACTTGTACAACTCGGAAAATTATACAAATGATAGTATACTGCTCTTGAACTCAAATCTCAACTGGGTAACTCGATTTTCATGCATGTGTGGGTTAATTAAGGCTGATTTATTAGTTAATTGGTTAAACACGTGAAGTTGCACCCCACTATTATACTTCCTACTAGTTCCTCCAATAGTTGGAGCTAGTTTAACTAACATTAACTTAGTTTAACTAAATTAAATTGTTACAATTGAAATTAACTCAACCTTGGCTCCTAAAATTTAGGAATCATTGTACATAACTCAAGTTCATGCCCCCAACTCGAATTAACTAATATATTTGAGTGATAAAAACTATAGCACCTCAGTTAACTCATTCAAGTTGTTTGTTGATGTATAATTTCAAGTTTCCTCAATTTTAATTAAAGCAAAAATCAAAATTGAGACTTTTCTTGCTACATTTCCAAAACTCCCTCTCAGTAAGAAAGGGATTCTCAACTACCCCGATCTAGCAGCATGTAACACTTCTATCTGTTGTTGCTACAATTGCAACATTTGCAACCAAGAAGCATCCAAAAAAACATTGAATCAACTATGTCCGCAATTGTCTACTAGGAAAAGTTGTGCTATTGTTGACTCTACTACTGAGCCTCCTGCTTTGCTTTCAACAATCTTCTACACTCCTCAGTATCTGTCTAACACTGATCCTCTTTCTACTGAATATTGTGGCCCATCGTAGCAAGGTAATGATCTATGAGGAGAATGCCTTAATGGACCCTACCCAAATTTCTGCAACTATTGGAACTAGGGATTCAGATCACCCCACCTCACGTGTAAAGGTATGTCTTCATGCATGGAAAAATATGATCTACTCATACTGCTTCTACTTCTCTACTGTTGCTTCCATAATGCTGTTGTAACTACTGCAATAATAAGTCTAATCTCCCCATATCTTGAATTACTAGCTTCCATAAGGATGCTCCTTTTGAAAATAGACTCCCTTTGAGTCTCGATCTCCCTGTGGGAAATATCTCTGCTCCTTAATCTACTAATATCAATGATCAAAACTCCATTTTGTGTGACTAAAAATTGGCTCACTAATCTTCCCACTAGCAAACTTCTAGCTTCATTAAGAATTCTACACATAGGGACTTTTGGATTTGCCCTTAAATAGGCTCCATAACTCTGCCTCCTAACAAATCGTTAGTTCTTTAATGATCATTGTACATGAGTACTTCAACGACTTGTTCTAATGTGAATCCAACTCTGATATATAGAAATTTCTTGTAGATTCAAATTGCTTATGTAATATACTAAAACAAAATACTTGAATATACTCTATTCATCAACGGAAACAATTAATCGATTGAGAAATCACAACATAAACTTGAGACAAGATTCAATCACATATGCTAAGAGATTTATCTAAGGGGAAATATTACTGCTCAAAACCCCTTCCTATATGTATATTTCATTAGATAAAAAAAATTACAGAAGAAATCCAATGCTTGTTCATTCTGAACAATCTCTGCATAAGTATAATCTATCTTGCTGCCTCACAAGCTTACTCTGGCCAATACTTAGCCAATTCTGCTACTTGCCAAGCTCCTATTTCCTTGCACTATTTCTCAAGGAATTAACCCTCTATTAATTAGGGAAATCCCCATCCTAAATTGCACAATCCCTATAGGCCCTTCTTCGACTGCATGCACCACTTGTACAACTCAGAAAATTATACAACTGATAGTACACTACCCTTGAACTCCAATCTCAATTGGGTAACTCGAATTTCATGCATGCATGAGTTAATTATGGCTGATTTATTAGTTAACTAGTTAAACACATGAAGTTGCACCCCACTGTCAGACTTTCTACTAGTCACTCCAACAGTTTGAGCTAGTTCAATTGACATTAACTTAGTTTAACTGAATTAAATTGTTACAACTGGAATTAACTCAACTTAGGCTCCTAAAATTTGGGAATCACTCTACATAACTCAATTTCATGCCCCCAACTATATTTAACTAATCTAATCGAGCGATAACGACTATATCAACTTAGTTAACTCATTCAAGTTGTCCGTTGATGTACAATTTCGAATTTCCTCAATTTTAATTAAGGAAAAAATCAAAATTGAGACTTTTCTTGCTACATTTTCAAAACTCCCTCTCAGCAAGAAATGGATTCTCAAATACCCTGATCTAGCACTTTTGTAATGTAATGCATGCAACAATTCTATCTATTGTTGGTACAAGTGCAACATTTGCAATCGAGAAGCATCTAAAAAAGCATTGAATCAACTGTGTTTGCAACTGTCTATTGGGAAAAGATGTGCTACTGTTGACTCTACTTTTGAGCCTCCTGCTTTTCTATCAACACTCCTCTTCACTCCTTCGTGTTTGAATGGCATTGATCCTCTTGCTACTAAATACTGTGGCCCCCTGTAGCAAGGTAATGATCCATGAGGATAATGCCTCAATGGACCCTGCCCAAATTTCTGCAACTCTTGGAACTAGGGATTCAGATTTCCCCACCTCACATTTAGAGGTATGGATGCATGCATGGAAAAATATGATCTACTCATACTACTGCTACTTCCTTGTTGCTGCTTCCACAATGTTGTTGTAACTACTGTAGTAATGAGTCTAATATCCCCATATCTTGAAGTACTAGCTTCCATAAGGATGCTTTGTCTGAAACTAGACTCCCTTTGAGTCTCGATATCCATGTGGGAAATCTCTCTTCTCCTCAATATCCCAATATCAATGATCAAAACTCCATTTTTTGCAACTAAACATCGACTCACTTATCTTCCCACTAGCAACCTTCTAGCTCCATTAAGAAGTCTGCACATAGGGACTTTTGGATTTTCCCTGAGCTAGGGATCCATAACTCTGCCTCCTAACAACTCATTAGTTCTTTAATGATCATTGTACATGAGTACTTCAAGGACTGGTTGTAATGTGAATCAAACTCTGATACCATGTATAAATTACTTGTAGATTCAACCTTCTTATGTAATATACTAAAACAAGATACTTGAATCTACTCTACTCATCAGCGGAAACAATTAATCAATTGAGAAGTAACAACATAAACATGAGACAAGATTCAATCATATATGTTGAGAGATTTATCTAAGGTGAAATCTTACTACTCAAAACCTCTTCCTATATATATATTGCATTAGATAAAAAAAATAGAAAAGAAATACAATGCTTGTTCATGCTGAACAATCTCTACACAAGTATAATCTATATCACTACCTCACAAGCTTACTCTGGCCAATACTTAGCCAATTCTGCTGCCTGCCAAGCTCCTATTTCCTTGCATTGTTTCTCAAGGAATTAGCTCCCTATTAATTAGGGAAATCCCCATCCTGAATTGTGCAATCCCTATAGGCCCTTCTCCAACTGCATGCAACACCTGTACAACTCAAAAAATTATACAATTGATAGTACACTTCCCTTGAACTCGAATCTCAATTGGGTAACTTGAATTTCATGCGTGCATGAGTTAATTATGGTTGATTTATCAGTTAATTATGCTAGGCCTCCTAGTAGTTCCTCCTATAGTTGGAAATAGTTTAACTGACATTAACTTAATTTAACTGAATTAAATTCTTACAACTAAAATTAACTCAACCTAGGCTCCTAAAATTTAGGAATCATTGTACACAACTCAAGTTCGTGACCCCATCTCGAATTAACTAAGCTAACTAAGTGATAACAACTATATCACCTCAGTTAACTTATTCACATTTTTTGTTGATATGGAATTTTGAGCTCGAATTAACTAAGCTAACTAAGTGATAACAACTATATCACCTCAGTTAACTCATCCACGTTTTCTATTGATATGGAATTTCAAATTTCCTCAATTTTAATTAAGGAAAAAATCAAAATTGAGACTTTTCGTGTTGCATTTTCAACAAATAGTGCGTCTTTAATATATATCTATCAATTTTAATCTCAAACTGATTCATGCATAAATTAACCAACAACCCATTAGTAGAAAAATACATAAGCATATGAACATGTGAGTAACTAAACCAAAACAACCATGAGAGAAACAATCCATAACACAATAATTATGCACATGAGACACAAGGATATTTGGTGGAAGCTCTTTCAAGAGAACCACCCTCGCTATTGCTATGCTACTTTGAATCTTCTATTATGTCAAGAAAATGTATTTTACATAGATTTCTGACTACCACCAGCTAGGTGAACCAACCTCAAACAATAGTTAGTCTGCCACCATAGACTAGGAGACTCAATCCCAAAAATAGAGTGAGTTGATGACCATCAACTATTCCAGCTACCACTGCGCAGAAACGACCATTTCTGCAACCTTGCTACTAGCATACGCTAGCATGAAATCCATTAGGGGAATTTTGAAGTCTAAAATGGGCCTCCTAAGGAAATTATAAAATAGTAGTGGAAATAATAAAATAAGATTAGATTACATCATCAAATTTTAGAGGGAAAAAAGAAAAAAAACTATTTTTTGAACTCGTATTTTCAACTTATCTCCTTATGGGTTTGCTCAAATTTCAAGCAGAAACACTCATTGGATGGAAAATTTGATTCCTCATCCAAGGAGTATCCATGTTGCATACTCTTGATGGACCCTACTACAAAAAAATCAGAAATACATGAAAACGTGATTGTAATAACATTTTTTCATGTATTTCTCATTTTTAGTGTAGCATGGTCCATCAAAAGTATGCAAGATGGGTACTCCTTGGATGAGGAATTAAATTTTCCATCTAATGAGTACTCCCACTCAAAACGTGATTAAAACCTTAGGGATATAATTTGAAAATATGAGTTGAAAAAGCATATTTATTATTTTAATCATTTTTAATCTTTTTACTTTTTTACTCCAAAAATGGCAAATCTTCCCCCGTGGTTGGCGTCATCATCTTGAATCCTATTAGTTCTTATAAAGTTGATTTTTGTTGTACATTTTTCTTAGGAGGCCTGTTTTAGACCTCAAAATTCCCATAATGACTACTTCAACTTAGCAAGCACCCACTTGCTAGAGGCCATTGATACACAACTCTATGTGGACATTGATTTCATTCATTTTCAAACTGGATCCCCAAGACACTATGCTCTACAAGATTCAACTTTGTTATCAAACCCGAAAAACAAGAAAATACCAACAAATCAGTAGAAATCGACTCATCAACATAAATAACCAAAAACAAAAATCTCCAAACCATACATCAATCCTCCTACATTCTCACTCTCAAAAACATCTCTATCAGGAAAAAAATAAATCTGAATTCAATAACTTAATCCTCAATGCTAATATACAAATCAAAACCAAACTATGCAACAACAAACTCATCAAACCCTATTGTAGCACAAAATCACAATCTTATCTACACTCTCAACCATAAATAAAAACTCATTCAACCATATAAAACACATGCACTGAAGCTACAACAAAGTATCCTCCAATAAAGACCATGCAACACAACATTATCAACTAACCAACCTCAGTTTTGAAACTACAATAGCTACAACTATAAATATCCTCTCCATATTAGTAACAACTGGGAGCCACAATATACAACACAAATGGATTAGACATCTAGATCTAATGTAGCTCCATCATCCTCTTAAATATGCTCCAAGTTTGAGTTCTGATTTGCTCTCCAACTCTACAAACTTGTAGCATACACACTCTCTCTATATAACCATTTCTTCTTCACACTCTGAGATTTTATAATTGATGGAAGGTGCAATTAATATCCAACACTAAGCCTCGCCATTTTTTACTTAATCACCTTCTAGATGATGGTTAACCTTTTCCAACCTTTTACTCAAAAATCCTGAACAAAACCACCAAAAAAACTAATTAAAACATAAGAAGTGCACGAATAATCCAGAAAAATCACTTCCAGGAGGTATATGTGTGTTTCCTTCACAAGACCTACCTATGTACTCGAGATTTCTTGACAAGACCTATGAATAATCCTCAAAACTCAAGTTTTCCACATGCTTGGGCCACCAATTGGAGCTTATCTTCAGGAGTGAGTTGGGGATCCCTTGACAATCTTCCACACACAATTTGACACCATGACGAGATGTGGATGAATCAATACAAGGCATCAAACTCATTATTACAGGGCATATACCAAGAGGCATCAACCTTGTAACTCAACTCTTCTAGAACCTATCCAACATCTCCAAAACTTGTTTAAGCCTCAAACAACATCAATGTCATCATCTAGACCACCATGATATTGACATCAAACATCATCTAGACCAACACAAGGCATCACAAGGTTGAAATCAACGCATCATGTAGATATGATAAAGTTTACATCAATGCCAACACAAGCTAGATGCAACTATTAGGGATTTTGTATGTCATTGGTTTCCCTAAATTAATTTTTCAACTAGATTTCGTAAACTTCGAGTTGCACTACATTTCAGTTTAGGTCCTAGATAGTTCTAGCATGAAATTAAGTACAAAATGCTCAATTCCTATATATAATGATCACATCTAGAAATGTTGAAGTGAAGAAACCTATTTCACTGTAATCTAATCTATTTTATTATTCAAAACTCAAATCAATATTCTATTTTTAACAATGACTCATTTAACTCAAAAACTCATTCGAAAATAAAATAGAGAACCATCACCAACCTATTAGCATTATGATACATGTGTTGTACTTGATGGCAACCCACTTATAGTAGAACAACTCACTTATATATGGTAACTAGATGAATCTATGTAATTAGATGAATCTACAGGAGAGATATAAGATGTGACAAAATGCATGGCAGTTGTGTTTACAGATGTGACAAAATGCAGGGCAGTTCAAAGGAATCAATTCAGAAGTAATGTACAATGGAAAATCACATTATAATAGGGAAAAAAGTAATGGTACAAAAGAATAGGATGAAGGAACAAAGGACTACAGATTAGAATCAAGAAGTTGAATAAAAAGGACATTTTCAGCTATGTTAAGTTGTATATGTGGGTTCATTGTAGAAAAAAAGCATATACACGCGGGTTAACAGAACAAAATAATCATATACGTATACACACACTTTCATAGGAGGAAAAGCGCATACATGTTGGAAAACCAAGGTTCCAAGTACTTTAAGAGATATTGTTTTTCTTGCAATATGTTTGGTTATAAAGCCATTGACTTCTATAGAAGGAATATGAAACATGTAAGATGTTTTTCATGTAACAAGTTTGGACATATAGAAAAGGAATGTAGGAGAAAATTGCGGGCACCATACCAAAAGGAGAAAACATCATCACACTCAAAGATATGGAAGAAGAAGGAAGTACAATAAAAAATAGGGCATGGCACAATGTACAGACATAACAGACTTAGGGGGAGCTAAAAGTGTGAAACTTCAATGTTCTAAATATCATATGCAATTTTTGTGAAGGCAACTCACGTATATATGTGAGTTTGAAGCTGCACAGTCACGTATATGTTGTTTTAATGAAGAAGCAGTGGGACAAACTCAGAAAAATGATCTGATATGATTAAGACAATTATCAATTATCTTTTTTGTCTTGATGATAGATGACTACAGTCTGTGGATGTTATTTAGAAGTGCTCTTGATCCTCATAAGTTGTTGATAACTTGATCTATATCTGATTGATGATGATGCCTTCATATTTCTTACTGATATATGCAATGATCATATCAGATAGTGAACAGGTGGCAGAGGTTCATGGGAAGAATATGATGTGCTTCTAATAATTCATTGTTGGCATTATGTTTAGAAGTCTTTGGTACCTAATGATTCTTATCAATGGTGATGATGCATATGTGGCTAAAGTTTTTAAATGATACATCATGCTATGTTACGGTTATGAGTTTCCCATGATGAAATCTCAGAAGATACTTGTATTGCTTGGGGTTACATAGTTATTATTCAAATCAGATTTATGGATGACTGTGGATGACTTTTGATGATGCATACAATACATATATGTTGCTTACATATTGATCTTCATAAGGACAAGGAGAAGTACAAAGCTTCAGTACACAACTTCATTATTTGATGATGAGCCACTCATTTCTTTTATGCTGGTGTAATCATGCCTTCAAAGATGCATAAAGTTCATATGGTGCAGTTACGATGCAAGATTCCTATAGTTCTTGGCTCTCACATGGTTGAGGATTGTTGCTGTTGATGGTATCAAGAAAGCTTGACAAATGACCATGAGCTCATGGTTTGCTAGATACATAGTTGATGGATACACAATATGTTGGATAGATGGATGATTACTTAAGTTGCATATTGGAAAATATCGTTGGTTGGCTAAGAGAATGGTGTTATTGCAGGTCTTATGAAGACATAGGTATTTGAAGACATGGATATTCAGAGATATGCAGCATACTTAGTCACACATTGATGATAATTACACTGTCATATGGACATATACAGGTTGCTGGTCTGGATGATGTTGACAGATGCTTGTGGTGCAGATCATACATGGTGTATGATAGTTGCTGATGACTATCATTGTCTTGTTTAGATATTTGGTCTCTATTATAAATGTCATGTGTATCATTCAATGTAAAGGTCATATAAAGACCCATGATGTAATAATTTGTCTTTGTCTGTCGTAGTCTTTTGATGAGTCCTTTTTGGTCATATGATGTAATTTGTAACCCCACTATGCATGGGAAGGATGATGTAATAATTTCTATTTTAGTCATGTATAAATTGGTATATCCCCACTTGGTTGGGTGGATGAGTCAAATTCGGTATATCCCCACTTGGTTGGGATATTGATGTATGTATGAGTCATTGGTGATAGGAAGGTCAAACTCACATGGTTGAGTTATAGAGTCATGTTATTCTTTTGGAAAATATTTGCAGACTCTGCTTGTGCTCAGGGGGAGCATGGATGATATAGTGCATATTAGCATGTACAAAGGGGGTGTTTAATTAGAGAATTCAACATGTGACTAGGGGGAGCATGATCAATGTTTATATTCAATTGTTCATATATGAAAGTCTTCATTTTAGTCAACCCTTTTCCCTTGATATCAAAGGGGGAGAATCTCTTGTTCCGCCCTTTTCACTTAATGTCAAAGGGGGAGAGTATTTTGGTGTTGCTTGTCATCTCTAACAGTTTATACAACATGCAGTAATCAACACCAACATGGTTGCCATCAAGTCCAAAGGGGGAGATTGTTGGCATTATGATGCATGTGTTGTACTTGATGGAAACACACTTATAGTAGAACAACTCACTTATATATGGTAACTAGGTGAATCTATGTAATTAGATGAATCTACAGGAGAGATATCAGATGTGATAGAATGCATGGCAGTTGTGTTTACAGATGTGACAAAATGCAGGGCGGTTCAAAGGAATCAATTCAGAAATAATGTACAATGGCAAATCACATTATAACAGGGAACAAAGTAATGGTACAAAAGAATAGGATGAAGGAACAAAGGACTACAGATCAAAACTAAGAAGTTGAATAAAAAGGACATTTTTAGGTACGTTAAGTTGTATACGTGGGTTCACTGTAGAAAAAGAGCATATACACGTAGGTTAACAAAACAAAAGGAGCGTATACGTATACATGCACTTTCATAGGTTGAAAAGTGCATACATGTTGGAAAACCAAGGTTTTGGTCCGAGGTATTTAGTCCAAGGTATTTTGGTCCAAAGTATTGATCCAAGGTATTTGGTCCTAGGTATAGACCTTAGGTATTTGGTCCAAGGTATTGACCCTAGGTATTTGGTCCAAGGTTTTGGTCCTAAGTGGTTTTGGTCCAAGGTATTGAGAAAGGCCTAAAACTATATGAGGAGAAGACCATTAGGCCAAAGTGTGCAAGTATTGAATATCTTCTGAAGTGTTAGATCAAATATGCAGGTTATCAGTTTCTGATGCTTTGCTTGATCTGAACTAAGGATGTGCCCATGTGTTTGATGATGGATGAGGTCTAATGATGGATCAAGATCATAATGACTTATCATTATGTGATATGACAATGGATAGGCTAGATCTAATTGGGTTTCTGATGCTTTGCTTGATTTGAACTAAGGATGCGCCCATGTGGTTGATGATGGATGAGGTCTAATGACGGATCAAGATCATAATGACTTATTATTATGTGATCTGACAATGGATAGGCTAGATCTGATTGCTGATGCACATTTTATCCTTTATATATGATGATTTGGGTATGCCTGACATCTGGAATTATAGCGAAGTTATAAGTAAGTATTTGCAGATCTATACGCTAGTTCACTCTGGTGAAGGTGTGTATACACACTAGTTTGGCTCTTCCAAGTAGCATATGCAAAAGAAAAGCTTGATGATCAGGGACGACTGATCTATAAAGATCAATACTACTATTTTGCTATTGTATTACTACTGTTTGTCAATGATGCCTCCTTAGATCTGAAAGTAGAACTGAATGTATAAGAAAATTGAGTTTGATTGATTGATTGATTGAGAAAGAAGGGTGATCCTTGTTACTATTTGTTTAGAACTCTGTGATATGATAATAGATCTTCAGAATGTCACTGATTGGTACAGTTTGTGGTTAGAGAATTTATGATTCAGTATCTTTAGAGGTATACACAGGTTGGGCAAAAGGAAGTAGCGTATACACAGGTTTGCTTCATTAAAGGAGCGTATACATTCTAAAACATTCATTTTGAGGTTACAGTTTGTTCTATTTGTTGATGCAGTGTTCTGGGTTCATATATGTGTACTGATTACAGTGATTTCTCTGTTCCAGTTGATTGGATGAATTTGATAAATTTTGAATGAATGGTTGATTCAGTGGTGTCAAAGGTTCAGTGATTGTTTGATTAAGGCGTGTCAGAGGTTCATAGGTGTTATTGATTGATTGTTTCAGTTATATCAGAGATTGCTGAAGTCTAGAATAGCTGCAAAGTTATGAGTTAATATTTGTAAATCTGTACACTGGTTGGATTTGATAAAAGCGTGTATACACGCTGGTTCAGCACATCGAAGTAGCGTATACATTATGAAATATGATGTTTGAAGTTTGATCCAGGTGGACATTGGTGGCCACCTACCAAGTCCACTTGGACGCCCTCCATTGTTCCTTTCAGCATTTCAGTTTCCCTAATTGTAGCACAATTTACTATTTTTAGCAGTTTTTCGGGTCCTGAACTTTCAGAGCCATTTTGAGGCCCTAAACGACGTTTTTTGGTAAAACTGGGAGAAACATGGGTCCATGGACTATTGTTGCTCTTCCAAAAGTTGTAGTTCTCGGATAGATCTTTCTAACGAGATATTGTGTGCGTCAAAAGGAGATCATATGCCAAAGTTACGACCCCGGGAAGTTGATGTACCAATCTACCCAAATGGGGCCCACAATTTGGTGTTTCATCTTCTAGGGTTAGGTTTTTGGATGTTTAGGGTTTTCCATTATTTCTCCACAACAAATAGGCCTTCGAACCTCATTGTCACACAGTTCAGAGGAATGTAGCCACCAATCTCTTCTCAGAGATAAGCTACCATTGCCCTAGCTGGTTTATTTCCATTGTTGTTTGTAAGCATATTTCAATATTTTACATTAATGAAATGAAGTATTATTTCCACTACATCTCTGTTTTTATGGTTATCTCTGTAATTTGTTGCGCTTTTGTTTAAATCAGGATCAAAGTTGTAGTTGGTTCTAATTGTTGATACAGAGTTCTGGGTTTTGCTTTGTGTTCTAGTGACTATGTTCTAGTGACAGTGGTCTGAATGTTCAGATTGATTGATGGTGATTTGCTTTAGTGATGATGGGTTTTCAATGATTGATTCAGTTATGGTTGATTTAGAAATTGATGATTGAGTTTCAGTGATTGGTTGATGCAGATGTATTTGATGGTTGTATTGGGATGGTGATTGAATTTAAGCTTCAATGTTGTTGATGGGTCCAATATGAAAATTGGATGAAATGAGGCCTTAGTGTGTATTGTTGTGTACCACGAGCATCCAGTCTGAAAATTTATGAAACGTGGTCCCTAGAGGAAGAAAGAAGGTCGTAGCCTTCTGTAGGTCGGCACCTACGTACTAGTAAACATATTGGCTAGTACAAGAGCTAGGGGGTTGTAACTCCCTTCCAGTAGAAGCTGGAGAATGAGAGAAGGTTGCAACATTTTGCAGGTAGAAGCCTGCATATTGGTATGAGTCTAAACTAGTACAATATTGTAAACAAATTTTCTTATTATTAAAAGAAGACAGAGACAACAGTAGCAAGTGGTTTTCACCCATATTGGGTTTCCACCTTAAATCTTGGTGTTCATGTGTGTTGCTTACATGTGATGGTTTATTTTGTTATTAACTGCACATGGTTATTGTTTAATGTTTAATAAAGTACTGATGCACAGATTAAAGATCAACATATGATGAATTAACTAAATCATAAGTTCACTAGGTATACGTTGGTTGCCTTAAGTACAATTGTGTGCGCACGCGAGTTCCCTTCACT
Source organism: Pinus taeda (assembly GCA_000404065.3). NCBI lineage: Eukaryota > Viridiplantae > Streptophyta > Pinopsida > Pinales > Pinaceae > Pinus > Pinus taeda. Next base: position 16,567 of record APFE030924559.1, read on the forward strand.
GAAGTAGCGCATATAAATCTGATTATGGAAATGAAAAAGTCATTTATTTATAAATACTGATCCATCCCCCCTCTCAGTATTATTTCTGACAGTTGGTATCAGAGCAGGTCCTTTGGCAGAAGCTTGATCGCTTGAAGGAAATCCATAGAAACAATGGGAAAGAAGCTAAAGAAGAAAGCACCTCAAAATAAGAAAGCATCTCAAAGGAGCTATGACAGTGGGAGAGACGATTGGGGATTATGTGGAAGCAACTCTTCAAATTCAGAATCACCTCAGAATGAAGATGAACAAGCAAAAGAATTATTAGGTATGAATTTGTTGTCCTCTGGTGATACATTTCTCTGTTCATTTGAAGATAATGAAAGTGGTAGGAAACAACTGAATTTGCTCTTATCGGTGAAAGAGAAATAAATCAAATAGAGGCAAAATTTAAAAGGCTCACAGATATAATTAGATATCAAGAAGATCTAATTGATAAAAGGGAATGTTCCTACAAAGAAGAAGTTACTAGATTAAAATATCAGTCGGAAGAAGGAAACAAGGTAAGGAAGCAATACAAGGAAAACAAAGATCAATGTCAAAAGTTGCAGGATGAAGTGACATCATTAAGAAATGAAGTAAGTGAAAAGAGTACAACAATCAAGAAACTTAAAGATAGATCCAGTTACTATGAAAGTCTTGAAGCTAAGATCCTCTCTCTAAAAGAAGATATTGAAAAACCAAATAAGCAGAATGAAGAACTACTCCAAGCATTTGAAGAACAAGAAAATGAAGTTCTCGAATTAAGACAACAAGTGGAAGAAGGAAGAAAAGCTGAAGAAATCATGAAGAAGTAGTATCTTGAAAAGAAAGAATGTTGGACACCTAATCCTCAATGGGTTAGTGTGGAAGCCGAATGGACAAAAGGAGTCCAAGAGACCTTGGGATGTGAATCCAACGGTCACAACAATGTACTATAAATGTATATCTCCTGTTAATAAAAAATGAACTCACATGATTTATCTTTCCTATTGTTCTTGCTCCCATGTGTGTCTAACATGGTATCAGAGCGGGAGATTGTTGGTCATGCTCCAATCTAAGCCACTTGTTTTGTGGTTTCTCTATATATGTCAGTTCTGCGTTACCTGACCTCTGACTCTACCTTATTCCCCTCAGACCTGAGATAACCTGCCTCTGCCAGCGCTGCACATCTGTCCATATCATATTAACGTTGTCCCATAATAGTTGAATGTGTTTGAATATTAATGTTGTGCGTTGAACTGGCCTGACATGCTGATAATTGAGCGTTGTTTGAACGCTGCTGTATATTAAATCATAACACTATCTTTTCCAGTTTTAGTGCTGAGGCTGACATGCCACCATTGAAGAAGGTCCAACTTCTGTTGAATGCATATTGAATGCGTATGCGTTTTGGTATATTGAATGCGTTTTGGAATATTGAATGCATTTTGATATGCGCTGTTTTTCCATGATTTGCTATATTTTCTAATGCTTGGAGGCCTACCCATTGCTGACCTTGTTGCTGTCAACCTCTTGTGATTACTGTAAGCATTCCAGACCCACCATTCCAGGTAAATAATCTGATCCGTCAAGCGCCCTAGACCATTGCTTAATTGTATCAAGTTGCTTAACCTGCTCCCTGGAAAACCTTGGGTTCAAGACATGACGAATATCATCAAGTGAAGGATCATTCACTTCATATCCATCTGGGAGACAATAAGCCTTTTCTGTGCGTAAATTAATATAGACGTGGTGACCTGCCTCAACACTGTGAGTGTGCGCATGGGAATTCCGACCTCTTCCTTGATAATGTTTTCCACACACCAGGCAAGCATAAACGTTCAAGTTTGAAAGAGATACCGAGCAGAACTTCTCAAAGTCGAAATCTAAAACCTGCCTAATGTCATAATAAAGCCGTGTAGAAATCTTCTGGGGCTGCGAATGAAATCTGGGTGGAGTATATATATATTATACACAGTGGAGCTCAACCACACTCAAGGTAGGGTTGTGTTGCTGACTGTTGAGCGTGCCAAGAAGTTTTGTCTTCTTTTGAACGTGAGCACCTTCCAGAACAATCTATGCGTATTGTAGAAAGAACGTGGATGAATGGTACAATGTATATATTGAATGGTGTCTCTGCGTCCGAGTTTGTCTTTGTGTTGAACGAGGGTCGTGCCCTTTCGCTGCATAGAGCTGTGCCGTTGGAGGCGGCCATCAGGCCCCGTCTTCCTCACCATCTATATTGAGTCATTGCCCCCTCTGATCTGATCTGTGACGTTAATGAATTGAGAAACAGAGGAGTCGTCCGTTCCCAAATCATCCGATATGGTTGCGGACCTATGGATCCATGCATATAAATGGTATTTGAATGTTTTATCGAATGGTATTAACGCTGTTGGTATTTCAGAGAAGTTAAAGTGTTCCGTCGATGCTAGCACTTCTTTTCGGCAACCGTAGTACTGAAAACACCATGGAAGGAAGCGCCAGCTTAGCGGTGTATTGGTAAATGTTCATTGAAAATTGAAAGACCGGTGAGAGATTGAATCAATAATCTCGTTGTATTCCTATTGGGTTCCAGCTTGCACCAATTACCATCGTGTGCCCACCGGTTGGTGCCATTGCCACATTGGTCTGGAGACTAAGATGTTATGATATAAATAAGATTTAGATTTCATTTTGTGAGAAGCTATCAACCTGTGCTTCACTTCTATTTTGTATTTCTGTTCAATGGCAGATCGACTAACTTCCACTGATTCCTTAATGGATATGCCATCAACCTCCACGATCGTGTAGAGGCTTTGCAGTCACAGTGGTATTACACCACTGAAACTCCATCCCTCCACATGCGTACCTGGGGTTCAAGCCATATAAGTATCATGGTATAGGAAATCATGAATTGAAGTAATGTAACAGTTCCCGTATTTTTGTAGGTTGAAGAAATCAACTGTGTTGTATTTAGAAATTGTAAGCCTGCATCTTGGACTTACGTTGACAAATAAGTTTGTTTGATTCGTGTTGTTGGGATTTGGTCATTCAACATAATCTTGGACATGGGTATCGCAATTTGAACAGTTATAAGGGCAGAAACTTTGAATTGATTAATTTGTTGTGCTTTCAATCATTGGAGAATTTCAGGTTTTCCCATAGCCATTGGCAGAGCTATTTGATGCATGCCTTGTAGTATGGTATTGAACTGAGTTTTGTGGAGTACTCACACGGTATTGAATTCACAGTTCTGGAACCTGTTAAAGAGAAATCAGTGAGGTCAAACTCCTTTTGTTTGCAGGAGGATGCCCAGCATTATGGAGAAGCAAAATAGTGGTGAAGATAATAATAGCAAGGGTCAGCTTTATTGCATATCTAATAAATGAAAAATATTGTTGGCTCTTATATACAAGGACTGTGGTAAAGAGGGAATTTATTCTTCCATTTCCTGGGGCAGTGTACATCATAAACAAATGTTGAGGTGCCATTTTGGGGACTGATAATTGCATATCTACTAATTTGTGTTCGCTGACATTTATTATCAGGTTCTATCTTCCAATCTGTTCGTTGTTTAGTCAAGTTTTTTTGAATGAGAAAAGTCCATTATGTAGTAGCTATCACTTAATGGCCATTGCATTTAATTTGCTATTGGATAATATAAGTTTATTTGGAGACTGTTACTACATGTGGAAGCATTAAAAACAATGTACAGTGAATAAACTTACGAAAATCACCCACCGTGGAGAACATTGTGGCAAAAATCATTTGCATATCAGGGTTTATCTATTGAGATAATGGCCAAACTTGAAGATACATTAAAGTTATTGAATATCCTAATTCATTCCACTGTTGATGGGATGGTAAAAGTCAACAAAGAAACTCTTTTTGACATTCAAACTTATTTGCAAAATGCACAAGAAAAGATCGATTTTTTGCAGCTTGAATCACAGCTATAGCAGGAAGAGCTACATCAAAATAGACATCATTCTGAACCTGTTTTTGTTCAGAACATTGAGACAACCACCCATCAGTAGCAAGTCAAAAATGTTATAGTGCATTCAAATAAAGCAGCAGTTGTACATGCAGATGCAGAAACTCAGTCTGCACTTCCCAAGCCCATCATCAGACCTTGGGAACAACTTGTCCACAACAAGCATAGAACTGGTCTTG
>APFE030924559.1:35369-57900 GCA_000404065.3 Pinus taeda
TTTGACCATCCAAGAGAAATTAGCTTTCAAAAACCCTAGGAGAGGGAAATGAACTTGCCTAGGCACAACTGAAGCATGGATAAGCTGTAAAATGACTCATTAGACACTGAGATGATAATGAAAACCCTATGAATGATGATAGACTCAGCTGAATGATGACCTGGATTGGCATTTGGGAAATTTTGAAAAGAGTGAGAGCAAACCCTAGACCTAATGCCTAGTGACCAAATTTTGCTTGAAAACTCTTTGAAATGACAAAATTTGACCTTAACACTTTGAAACTACTTTGTAAGAGCATATTTGATCACTGGAGGAAGGCTGGAAAGACTGACACTAACAGGCTATGTGAAGGAAACCATCCCCTTCACCTTTGTCCGCTCATGGATAAAGCTTCCGCTGTTTTGGAAAGTCTTACAGCTTCTTTACCCCAACTCCCCATTGGTTATCAGAGGCTCTCTTCAGATCCTCTCCCCGTCGACAAAGAGATTGATGTTGATCCTTCTCTTGTCCATCCTCCTCTTTCCGAACCTGGCTGTGCTAAGCCTGTTCGGGACCAACCATTCGTCGGAGAGAGTGTCAACTTGGGTTCACCGCCTGTTGATCACTCTATTTCGGAGGAGTCTCATGCTCACGTTCTTCTCGTCTCGTCAGATTCTCCTGAGTCCGAAAATGACTCTCCTATCTTAGTTGATCCCGAGAGTCCTTCTTCGGAGCCTGGGGGCAATCATACGATTCCCCCACCAAGTAGTTCAGTCATTTCCTTCGACTGGAGTCATTTGACCGCCTTCCACCTTCCATCTCATGTGCCTTTCTAGATTATAGTACATGCCTATGATAAGGCAGTACCTGGCACTATTTTGGATGAGGGTGCATCTGTCAGTCTTATGCCTTCCACTACTTGGAAAGCTTTGGGCTCCCCACAGCTTGTGCCAGTTGCGCAGAATCTGATGGTGTTTGACGGAGGAACCAGTCAACCATTGGGGATCCTCCCACAGTTCCCTATTACTTTGGGAGGCAAAACCGTCTATATAGACGTACTAGTTACCCAAGGTGCTTTAGATTTCAGTCTTCTCCTTGGTCGTGACTATGTTTATGCCATGGGGGCCCTTGTCTCTTCACTTTTCCGTGTCATTTGCTTTCCACACGACGGAAGGATGGTGACTATCGATCAATTATCGTTCTTTAGTCCCCCAGTGCCTCCTACGCAGTTGTCTGCCCCTCTTGGTTTTTATCCACCAGTTGTATCTGCCCCACCGTAGGTCAACTACGTGGCTACTTATCCCATGCCTGTATCCAGTGATGATGCCGTCGTGCATAGTGTCCTGGGGGCATTGGGTCCTGACTTCCAAGATGTGATCCTTCCATCGGGAGTAGCACCCTTGGAAGCTACAACTTCCTGTTCATTATGATGAAGTTCGTTCGGAGCATAGTTCCTTTTCCTCTGTCAAGCTCCTTAAAAAATGAAACTGGGTTTGGTCGGAGCATAGTTCGTTTTCCTATGTCAAGCTCCTTAAAAAATGCAACTAGGTCTGTTCAGAGCATAGTTCACTTTCTTATGTCAAGCTCCTTAAAAAATGAAACTGGGTCTGGTCGAGCATAGTTCCTGATCTTGTGTCAAGCTCGTTAAAAAATGAAACAAGGGTTATGAGGACAGTTCTTTTATTGTGTCAACCTCATTAAAAAAATGAAACAACTCCCTTTCCAACTCGAGTCTTTTGATTAAGATCTTGTAAAATACAAGTCGAGTCTTTTCACGATCTCGAAAGTGAACCTTCATTCCATCCACTTCGTTGAATGCAATGAAGCTTGGGGGGCATGTACCTCCTTTTGCGTCAGTATGCTGGGGGCATGCGAACTTATAACAAGCATAGTTTTTCATTTCAAGCTTGTGTAAACATGAAACCAAATCCAAGTAGAGTTCTCCATGGTTCAATATTGTGTAAAAATGAACCCATACCCGAGTCACCTTTAAGCTCTTTTCTGACTCGTAAAATATGAAAAGATGGCTGAGTATTTTTTCCTTTTTGACTCGTTAAAGAGAATAAAAATGGAGGTCTTCTTTCAGCTCTTTTCTGACCATTTAAAGATGAAAATATTGCCGAGTTATTCCTCTTGACTCGTTAAATGTAAATGAGAGGCGGTTGTCTTTAAACCCTTTTCCGACCGTGTAAAAATGAAAAGATTGTCGGACCCTTGTCGTTTCAAGTTCGTTAACAGTCACGAAGCGACGTGGTTTCAATCGCTTTTTTACTTTTTCAGATCGAAATCACTACTTATGAAATGTACTCCTCGGTCGTAATGATCAGGCGGTTCTTTCGAGCATTGTTTTATACTTTTTTGGGCTCGAGAGACACAACTTTACGAAAAAGGACACCCCTGGAGTTTAATTTTCCGTTGTCTTTTCAAACTCTCTAAACATGAAAAGACACCAATTTCTTCCTTTGTCAGACTCATTAAAACTTAATGACATCGGATTCCGTCGAAATGATGCCTCTCAAGCATATGCTATCCCCGTCAAGCTTGTCATCCAAAAATAACCGGGGTACTCACCAGAAATGGCGGGGGAATAAAGGTACCACAATTATCGTCATGTCTGCAGTATGTCGCTCTTGAACATGGCACTTGTCTGCATTCATGTCTGGGTGGGGACATCTCATATTGTTTTACACTTGCCTCCATGGGTTTGGGTTATCCTATTTGACCATTCATCTGCTCATCGTCTTGTCATCATGACCCCTGATCATTTGATGTCAAATACTGCCAAGTCCATTGTCGTGCCGCCGATATTTTCAAGAGAAGTTGACCTCTGCAGAATACTCAACCTCCCTCTGATAACTCACACAAAACATTTTATCCTTCTCTGTCTCGTGTCGATGATGTGGGAAACATTATGGCCCACCTTCGATCAAGGTCACTTCTTGTCGACTTCAGCTCATTATCCAGGAAGTTGACTTAGAGACTCCCTTCAGGTACCTTGGGGTCTGCATGCCTCAATGGCAGGTTCTTCGTGTTCGACACGAGGTTTTCATCATTGGCCTCCGATCAGATGATTCTACGGGTGTTCGACACCAGCTCACTGATTCGCACGCCGTGGATCGTACCTATAGTACCTTGAGGACCATTGTCATTATTGGTGGTACCTCTCACGTCTGTTAACAGTTTTCATCATTGGCTGGTAATCAGACGATGTTCTTGCATGTTCGACTTTGACTCCCATATTTGCATACTTGAACTTGTACTTTGTTCGGGTCGAGATGGTGTGCAAGACCCTGGATTTTGTCTGTTGAGATCCAGGTTGCATTTTGTGGATTATTATAATCACTACATGACTCATTCACTGGATGGATGCGACCATACCTGAGTCTATTCATCGATCCTCGCTGGATGGTTGCGTCCATACCTTGGATCCAGATTTTTATGTACTCTGCTATGGATGGCTGCGCCCATACCATGTACATCATGTACTTGAGATATCAGTTTTATTTCGTGCGGGTTCTCTAGTGGCCGTGTTTTTAGTCGACCATGTTCTTGTAAAGCATTTCACCCCTCTCCCTCTCGGGCTTCATGCTTTAGGGGGCATCTGTTACACAATATTTTGTCACCGTCCCTGTTACCCCTTCTCCCGTACATTGGAGGACCTATTACGGGACCTGTGAGAAGTGACATAACTTGAAAGCACCTGCATTATATCCCCTTGAGTATGTACTTCATATGCCTTGAAGACACCTTCTGCAAAATACCCATAAATATAACCCTTTTTCCATTGGCGCTGTTCCACAGTGTATCACTCGTGCCAATGGGGGAAATCCTCCAAAGAGGGCGTGCCAGCTGGCGCTCTGTGTCAGAGTCGCACTAGTGCCAACCCAGTTGGGTAAAGTTTTTAACAAACAAAATTCCGAAGGTTCCTTCTAACCTATCCATGAACTGATTCCAGTTTGAGTTTGTTCAATTGGGCTTCGAATCTCCCAAGGAGGGAAGTAGTTCTCCACCTCTCATGGAAGCTTCCTAATGATAAGGATAATCCCATGAATCTTGTGGATGGTCTTATCTCCTTCTCCTACCTCTATATAAGCTTGTTCTTTTCCCTTTGACAAGCTAGTTAGTAATTCTACTCTTCAAGCTCCCAAATCTAAGTCCCAAAGTCTAAGAATTGCTAAGCTCATGCTACAAAAGGCCTTGTTCATCCCCATGAAGGCTATATCTTTAAGGAGGAGATCCATGTCCAAGTAATCAAGGAGAGAGAGGCTTTTTCCCCATCCCCTACAAGCTTTGCAAGGCATGTGTTGCTGATCACCCAGCCAAAGGAGGATTTGACGTTAGAACTTGGTTGTATTCTCTTTTGTTTATCAATAATAATAGACGACTATCATTATGGTTGCACTCTTATTGTCTTTATAATGATGTTTGAGTTGTATCCTTTCTGACTGATACATAGTTGCATTTCTTGGATTTTATGCTTGTATTTGTCTTGTTCTTTGCATGTGCAGGTGTCTGTTCACGAGGATTGTGACCAGTTGAAGCGAAAGAACGAAAGCGACGACTCTTCTACGAATACTAGCGTTGGATTCGAGGTAGGCCCTCATCATTGGCCTTTACTTTGCAATTAGGAACCTGCGTGTTAGTGTTGTTTGATTGTTGCTAGACCCCATTTAGGCTAGTGGGATCGCCTCTGTCCGCAGACGGGATTTACCTGTACAACAATACGTATTTGAAGACATGGATATTCAGAGATATTCAACATACTTAGTCACACATTGATGATAATTACACTGCCATATGGACATATACAGGTTGTTGGTCTCGATGCTGTTGACAAATGCTTATGGTGCAGATCATACATGGTGTATGATAGTTGCTGATGACTACCATGGTCTTGTTTAGATATTTGGTCTCTGCTATAAATGGCATGTATATCATTTGATGTAAAGGTCATATAAAGACCCATGATGTAATAATTTGTCTATGTTTGTCATAGTCTTTTAATGAGTCCTTTTTGGTCATATGATGTAACTTATATCCCCACTATGCATGGGAAGGATGATGTAATAATTGTTATTTCAGTCATGTATAAATTGGTATATTCAGACTTGGTTGGGTGGATGAGTCAAATTCAGTATATCCCCACTTGGTTGGGATATTGATGTACGTATGAGTCATTGGTGATAGGAAGGTCAAACTCACATAGTTGAGTTATAGAGTCATGTTATTATTTTGGAAAATATTTGTAGACTCTGCATGTGCTCAAGGGGAGCATGATCGATGTTTATATTCAGCTATTTAGATATGAAAGTCTTCATTTTAGTCAGTGCCTAGGGAGAGCATGATCAATGTTTATATTTAGCTGTTTAGATATGAAATTCTTCATTTTAGTCAGCCCTTTGCCCTTGATATCAAAGGGGGAGAATATCTTGGTCCGCCCTTTGCCCTTGATGTCAAAAGGGGAGAGTATTTTGGTGTTTCTTGTTATCTCTAATAGTTTCTACAACTTGTAGTAATCAACACCAACATGGTTGTCATCAAGTTCAAAGGGGGAGATTATTGGAATTATGATGCATGTGTTGTACTTGATGGCAACCCACTTATAGTAGAACAACTCACTTATATATGGTAACTAGATGAATATATGTAATTAGATGAATCTAGAGGAGAGATATCAGAGGTGATAGAATGCATGGTAGTTGTGTTTACAGAAGTGAAAAAATTCAAGGCAGTTCAAAGGAATCAATTCAGAAGTAATGCACAATGGAAAATCACATTATAACAGGGAACAAAGTAATGGTACAAAAGAATAGGATGAAGGAACAAAGGACTACAGATCAGAATCAAGAAGTTGAATAAAAAGGACATTTTTAGGTATGTTAATTTGTATAAGCAGCTTCACTGTAGAAAAAGAGCGTATACAAGCGGGTTAACAGAGCAAAAGGAGCATATACGTATACACACACTTTCACAGGAGGAAAAGTGTGTACATGTTGGAAAACCAAGGTTTTGGTCCGAGGTATTTAGTCCAAGGTATTTTGGTCCAAAGTATTGATCCAAGGTATTTTGTCTGAGGTATTGACCGTAGGTATTTGGTCCAAGGTATTGATCCTAAGTGGTTTTGGTCCAAGGTATTGAGAAATGCCTAACAATATATAAAGAGGAGAAGATCATTAGGCCAAGGTGTTCAAGTATTGAATATCTTATGAAGTGTTAGATCAAATATGCAGGTTATGGGTTTCTGATGCTTTGCTTGATCTCAAGTAAGGATGCACCCATGTGGTTGATGATGGATGAGATCTAATGATGGATCAAGATCATAATGTATTATCATTATGTGATCTGACAATGGATAGGATAAATTTGATTGCTAACACACATTTTATCCTTTATATATGATGATCTGGGTATGTCTGAAGTCTGGAATTGCAGCAAAGTTATAAGTAAGTATTTGCAGATCTATACGCTAGTTTACTTTGGTGAAGCTACGTATACACGTTGGTTCGGCTCTTCCAAGTAGCGTATGTAGAAGAAAATCTTGTTTATTAGGGATGACTGATCTATCAAGATCAATACTATTGTTTTTCTGTTGTATTACTACTTTTTGTCAATGATGTCTTCTTAGATCTGAAAGTTGAACTGAATGTATAAGAAAATTGAGTCTGATTGATTGATTGATTGAGAAGGAAGGGTGATCCTTGTTACTATTTGTTTAGAACTCTGTGATATGATAGTAGATCTTTAGAATGTCACTGATTGGTACAGTTTGTGGTCAGAGAATTTATGATTCAGTATCTTTAGAGGTATATGTAGGTTGGGTAAAAGGAAGTAGTGTATACACACAGGTTTGCTTCATTAAAGGAGTGTATACATTCTGACACATGCATTTTGAGGTTACAGTTTGTTCTATTTGTTGATGCAGTGTTCTGGGTTCATATCTGTGCACTGGTTACAGTGATCTGTCTGTTCCAGTTGATTGGATGAATTTGATAAAGTTTGAATGAATGGTTGATTCAATTGTGTCAGAGGTTTAGTGATTGTTTGATTCAAGTGTGTCAAAGGTTCAGAAGTGTCAGTGATTGATTGTTTCAGTTATATCAGAGATTGATGAAGTCTGGAATAGCTGCAAAATTATGAGTTAATATTTGCAGATCTGTACACTTGTTGGATTTGATAAAAGTGCGTATACATGCTGGTTTGGCACATCGAAGTAGCTTATACATTATGAAATATGGTGTTTGAAGTTGCAGTTTGTTCTGATTGTTGACAAGAGTTCTGGGTTTTACATTGTGTTTTGGTGAATGTCTTCTAGTGATAGTGGTCTGAATGTTCAAATTTATTGATGGTGATTTGCTTCAGTAATTGATTCAGTTGTGGTTGATTCAGATATTGATGATTGAGTTTTAGTGATTGGTTGATGTAGATGTATTTGACGATTGTATTGGAATCGTTATTGATTCTAAGCTTCAATGTTGTTGATGGGTCCGGTATGAAAATTGGATGAAACAAGGCCTTCATGTGTATTGTTGTGTACTAGGAGCATTCAGTCTGAAAATTTATGAAAGATGGTCCCTGGAGGAAGAAATAAGGTCATAGCCTTCTATAGGTCAGCGCCTATGTACTAGTAAACATATTGGCTAGTACAAGAGCTAGGGAGTTGTAGCTCCCTTTCAGTAGAAGATGGAGAACGAGAGAAGGTTGTAACCTTTTGTAGGTAGAAGCTTGCGTATTGGTATGAGTTTGCACTAGTACAAGGTTGTAAACATATTTTCTTATTATTAAAAGAGGACAAAGATGACAACAGCAGGTGGTTTTCAGCCACATTGGGTTTCCACCTTAAATCTTGGTGTTCATATGTGATGCTTATGTGTGATGGTTTATTCTGTTATTAACTACACATGGTTACTGTTTAATGTTTAATAAAGTACTGATGTACAGATTAAAGATCAACATATGATGAATTAATTGAATCATAAGTTCACTAGATATATGTTGGTTGCCTTCACGCAAGTTCCCTTCACTGAAATAACATATATAAATATGATTATGGAAATGAAAAAGTCATTGATCTATAAATAATGATTCACCCCCACCCTCAGTATTATTTCCAACACAACCATGTTTTGAAACCAAATTAACAGTAACCTTATTCAAAATCCTTGCAGAAGCTAATCCTCGGGGTACTATGAATCAAAGGAAAGTCAATGATAACTCAAACCAATCCCTATGTGCTACTTGATTCGAAACAACTCAACATTCAAGGGACATAACTTATAAATTTCTAACTTGAAGTTAATTTAAATCACTACAGACAACTTCAATCTATATAATAATGAACAAAAATAGTTCTAATTGGAACCTTCTATGAAATGGAGCAAATAACCAACTATCTATTTGAATAATGATTACACTATGATTCAAAAAAATCTCACACAGGAAATCAAAATAACTGTTGTAAATTTCATACAATTCCTAAAGTATTAACACACAACCTATGCTAACAAATAACACTTTGTCTCTAATCAATTATGGGTATCCCATAGAGAGCACACACTACATGAGCCTCATGTAATTGGTATATATATGCATAATCATCAACAATGAAAACACTTTTAGTTCAAAACAAGAGGTTAAATCAAAACACAAATATTTGTTTCTTTCATAATTTTGTTTCAAATTGAAATTTCCCCTTTTCAACCATTCATGAATGTAAAAGTGTAATCACAAATTTAATCATGTACAATATATGTTTATAACAATGCTCCACAACTTGGAAAGACTCAACAATAATACAATTGTTACCTTTTACCCATATTTATGAAAACAAAGAGGAATCTTAAGTATGAAATGAAGTACTGGAATTAAAACCATTAACGAAACGATTTAGAAATGAGATGAAATTCTAAATACTAAATAAAAACACACTTCCTATATGCTACAGTTGTTAAAGGACTAGATTCTAGGTTTGTGGTGGGCCCTTTCCACTACCTAGAGAAAGCCTAAGCTAATTCAATACTTTATAAATCAAGAAAACATAAACGATTAAATGAGAATAAAAGCTGAGACAATAATTATATTAAAACTTCAATAAAACATCAATTTAGGAGATCAATCTTAACATAACAAAATCGAAAGGTTGTGCCATAATCACCAATCTCAGCCTAAGCGTGTATCTCCTCGTGCAAATATATGTGTGTGTAAATTTACATACAAAATATTAGGCATTTGACGATGAAAAATAGTTACTACCGATTAACTAAGGAAAGTAAAAATATATAAGATCTGAGCTAAGTTAGGCCAAGTTAAATCTCCAGGATGATTTCACCGAGATTGCAACCGAACTTGTCTCGATCATGGCACTATCCTTGAAATGAAAAAACTAATTCCATGTTCGAGAATGAGAAGGACTATTCTGGAATGCCAAAGTTTGATTGGTTTCCCAATGCTGAGTAGAGTACTGAATGATGTGCAAAACTATGTACATAATGGTGGTTCCAAAATTGACTTCTTGCTGCGTTGTTAAAATGTGTGCTGGACTACTTGATCACCTGCCTACATACTTCAGATGTCTGTGAGTCCTTTTAAATATTAGTCAAATTAATTCAAGAGTTATAAGTTGATTTATCATTTGCCTAAACCAATTAAAGACATACGAAAATAGCACATAGTAACAAATATTACCTCCATTGTAAACTAGTGCGGATTGGTTTTAGGGTACAAAAAGGGTAAAGTAGGGTAAATGATAGTAAAAAAGTGGAATAGGATGTGAAAAATGGGTATAAAAGTAGGGCCCAAAATCCCTCGATTCCAGAGGGAATGCATGCCCTCATGCAACTGTCCCATTCAAACTTCAACCAATTGCCAAAAATTATGTCATCCTGTACTTCAAATTCCCACTGCGTTTAGTAAGACTTCCAAACCATGGTTTTCCTTCATTAATGGCCTTTGAAATCATCGAGATCACTCTTGGGAACTAAGCTTCCTTGCAGGCCTCTGTTGTTTCAACTTCCAACTAACAAGGCACTTGTTTCTCAAGATGAGCGCATCATTCTTGGAGACTAGTGATAAATTCATGTTATGATATTTTTTGTTAATTGTCCACACATAGCGAAACAATGTCTTATACTTGTAGGCCTTATCTTTCAACTTTGAATTCTTTTCCTGTAACTTAGCCACTAATAGATGTAAGTCGCCATCACCACGAACTGAGGTGTTTTCAGCCGCCGTTGTCTATTGCTAAGAACTACTTCCTCTATGAGTTGACTTAGTAAGTATTCGACTCTTCTTAGACTTGGATGCTTGCTTCTTCTTGCTTGTACTCTTGTCAGATGCATCTTGTGGTGGTGAAATTCTTAGAAGATCTTGAAAATTGTCTATCGGTCCATCTTCCTCAGTCGAAAGATCCCCTACTTCCTCACCTGATCGAGAAGGGATTTTCATCTCCTGTTTTGGGGAAGACAAGATAGTTACATGCTCTCGATCTTGAGTACCGAAAATGGATAGTTTTTGTTTGGACATACTTCTTGTGTGCCATCGACCATGTGATGAGGTCAGATTCTTTGATGCTTTCTATTTTTGTATTGGTGTAGTGGGCACTGATGTCGCTTCCTTCTCTTCCTTGAAGAGTTTTCTCTTCCTCTTCTTAGGGGTGACATCATCTCCCTTAGAATACTATTTTGTTGGTGAGACAACATGTTCCACAACCTCCAGCTTGAGGCTTTTTTTGTTTTCTTGGCTTTTCTTCTTCAACTATTACTTCATTGTGAATATGCTTATTTCTCTTCTCCTTACTTTTTTTACATTTCTTTCCTTCTAATGTTAGGTTCAATTTCCCTATAGATGTACTAGGGTTCACCGACTTCTTCGGGGGTTTCGCCAAATGACTCCCCTCCTTTGTAGACATATGGGTTACTACAGGGCTCTGGCCTTGTCTAGAACTAGATTCGGGCAGAGCCTTTACTTCATGACTCAATTTCTTCTACCTGGGGCTAATGAGTCTCTATCGGCCTTTAACTTTAGTTTCTTCCCTCAGAAAACTTTCCACGAGAAACTATTCCCAAGACTTCCTTTGTCTACTTAACTCATGGACAACTAATATCTTAATAAGACTGTGATGGCACACACTGTTTTCAAGATTTTTGACAGCAGATTGATCCCCCTAACAACCTTATACTAATGCTTATGCAAGAAAAATGGAAAATTGACTTCTCATCCATCTGAAAAGTGTAAGATCAATCTAATATGATAAAGGAAAACATCGACATACCTCCCCAGGTGACAAATCTCTGTAATGCAGTGATGAATGGGTGTCTTTCCTCCTCCATGCAACTCTGTAGGACCCCTTTTGACTAGTTAATGGAATTGTATGCTGACTTAAGGAATCTAGTGCAGTCATCTAGCTCGAGCGACCCTCTTTTGAAATATTTCTCACCAGTTAGTGGCAACTGGATTGCCATGTTTATAGATTTCTTGGTCACTTTGAGTTTCAAACTCCCAATCCTTGCAAACTTCCCATTAAAAATCTGCACAAAGGCCATGGCCACTCTATCGTTGTAACCCTAGAACTTCTGAAGAAAACCCATCCAACCTTTTTATTCGAACAACGCCTTACACTTAGCATATTCTGGGCTCTTGGAAAATTGAATGAATGTAGGTTCATGGAAGTCGACCCCCATGTCAAAGGTGAATAAATACTAGAGGTTAACGAAGAATTTGAAGGCTCACATGTCGGCTTCCAACTGAAACTTATCAATGAGACAGATGATTTTCATGGCGGGTTCACACAAATTTAGATTTATTTTGGAACGACAACTATGAAATTCAAATTATGGTTTGCATTGGTTGCTGTAATGATGAATAGGTACTTGATATTTGTATCACACAAGTAGAAATTAAGGGAAAGGGTAGTGGGGATATGATGGTACAAATATGGAAGGGTATGTGAATCATTACAATTAGCGCAGATAGATTATCACTAAGCCTATCATTCATATACTTCAAATTAGTCTAAGAAAATGTAAATTTACCCATACCATGATCTGATAACACATTAATATTCAGGAGCCTGGGAACAATAATGATAGTGACAACTTGATCTTTGGTTGATTATGCTCTTCACTTTCCAAATCCAAGATGATAAATTGGTTCACGTAATTATGAATAATTCAAAGTACCTACGAATTACCATATTCATTAGTTTTGGTGCTGCTAGGCTAAAGCCGATTGCCATATACTTTATCTAAACTTGTTATATAATTTTTTGAGAAATCATTTAGTACCCAAATCAGTCTCAGAACAATATTGAATTAAGTATGGAATCCATAAACTTTACCATTGAACATGGAAACTATGAAAAATGTATCTGAACTGAAAAATGAATAGAAACCTTCTTTGAAATTTCATGTAGGTTGGATGTAGAAACTTTGAATGAAATTTGACTTCTGATTGTTGTAGAATAATCTGGTGCCATCATTCCATGGATTTCGACTAAGCCTTGAATGATCACTGCTTGGGGCATTTCAGTTTTTGGGAGTCTGAAATGCACAGAAGAAGACTCTAAGGGGGATTTCTTTTCTGTACTTATTCTTCTGCGCCCAGAAAAGAATAATTATGTACCTAGAAAATCCCTAGCTACTGCCACCTCATAAATTTATCGAGTCTGTGTTAGCCAATGCTCGGATTATTCATTTTTAGAGAGTTTGAAAACCCCAAAGTAGGCTCCAGGGAGTTTTCTTTTCTATACTTATTTTGCTGATCCCAGAAAATAATAATTATGCACTCAGCAGATCCCTAACTACTATTGTCCCATTAATATTTAGGAGTCTGGGTTAGTCATTTCTTAGAACATTCAATTTTAGGGAGTTTGAAACGTTCATAGGAAACTCCAAATTGTCCTTTCCTATAAATAATTTGTCAAGTATGGATAAAGGAATAAACTTACCCTTGAAAAATTTCCTCTTTATTCTATGTGAGCTGTAGAGGAAAACAAAAAGTTAGCCCACTATATATATATATATATATATTATTTTGAAGAACTAGCAGGAGCTAGGTTCCCCTTTTGAACCAACTCCATTTTTGGATCCTGCATCACATTCTGCAAAAATTCTTGGCGAGAGAGAAGATGGTGGTAGATTTTCAATCTGTGACCATTTACCATGAATGAGGTTTGATCATCATCGATGGTTTTTATCCTAACTGAGCCGTTATAAAAAAATTATTCCACTTCATATGGTCCCAATCATCTGGTTGAAAATTTCCCTTTGAAATGTTTAAATTTACTATCATATAACAATGCACAATATCTTGGTTGAAAGACCTTTTTATTAATGTACTTATCATGCCATCGAGCTCTTTGATCCTATACTAACATGGTCTGTTGGATTGCATCTTGTTTGATCTCATCAAGCTCGTTAAGCTGAAGTATCCTTTGCTTCTGGGCCTCATTTAGATCCATTCATAATTGAGTAGCTGTCCAAAATGTTTTTACCTAAAACTCAATGGGGAGTAGCACCTTCTTCCTATATACTAACTCATAATGAGTATGTCTCATCACATTCCTCCAAGTTATCCGATAAGCCCATAATGCTTCGAGTAATTTGTTAGCCTAGATGCCATGGTGAAGTTGATTCCCTTGGTTAGGATGGAATCCAAGAATTTGTTGGTAGATTCAACCTGTCCATTCACCTAAGGGTGGTATGGAGTAGATTTCCAGTGCTTAATATGATACTATTCAGTAATAGCCTTCACTAGTTTGGATGTAAATTGTGTCCCTTGATCGATGACAATCTCTCTAGGTACCCCAACCCGAGTGAAGATGTCTTCAAATAGGAAATCTAAAACAAAATTCTCACTAGAAGAATATAAATCCTTAGCTTCTCCCCACTTTGTCACGTAATTAGTAAAAAATAATGTGTATCTCTTCTTCTTGGACATGGGAGAAATGGACCCCACAAAATCCAATGCCCACTTTTCAAAAGGGTCTATTGATATCTGAGTTTGGAGAGGCATTTCATCAGTTGGAACCAACCTCCCCATTATTTGGTAGGTGTCACAAGTAGAAACAAACATTTTGGCATCTTTGAAAAGAGTGGGCTAGTAATAACCTGCATGTAGGACCTTATAGGTTGTTCTTTTGTCTGCAAAATGGCCAATATAGGGTTCACACTGGAAAGCTCTTAGGACATCATACATCTCATCTTCCAACACACATCTTCCCATGATTAAATCAGGCCTTGTGCGTTACAAGTTTCCCTCTATCCAAGAATAGTTGGCACTTTGTTGCATAATTCTATGTTTGTCCCCTGTGGAGAGATTCAGTGGAAACTTGCCTTATACCATATAATTAGCCACATCAACAAACCAAGGAGTATGTATTGAGACAAAAAATAAATTCTCATGCGGAAAGTCATCTGAAACTGGTACTGAAGTTCTGTCTTGAGCAATGTTCATACAGGATAAGAAATTTGTAGCCAAATTATCTCATCCAGGCCTATCAATCACAATGATTAAATTCCTGTAACAAAAGCAACCATCTAGTAATTCTTCTGTTAGTAATGGGGTTATTCATAAGGAACCTAATAGCGGAGTGATCAATATGGAAAAAAAAAATTTAACCACTAATAGAGTGCGTAAATTTGTTGATAGCATGGAATACTACTAACAATTCCTTTTTAGTAATTGTATAATTTAGCTCTGTAGGTGAGAGATTTTTTCTAACAAAATAAATAGCATAATGAAATTGATTCTCTTTTTGTCCCAACACAACTCCAAGGGCAGTTTTTGATGCATTAGTACAAATGTGAAAAGGTAGAGACCAATTAGGTCCTCTCGACACTGGAGTAGTAGACAATTTGTCCTTAAGTTCCTGAAAATAATTTTCACAGTGAGTATCCCATAGAAAAACAACATTTAAGAAATTTAAACATAGGTGTTGGTAAAATTTTCAATAAATCTCCTATAGTACCCTGCATGTCTAAAAAAACTTCTTACCTCTTTTTGCGACGGTGGGACTGAAATATGTCATATTACCTAAATTTTTGTAGGGTCAACTATTATCCCGTCTTGTGATGCATGATGTCCCAAAACAATTCTCTTGGTTTGCATCATTTTACATTTAATATTATTAATGACAAAATGAGCTTTTTGACAATGAATCAACACACTTTCCAAGCTCTCCAAAGCCTTCTAAAATTCATCACCGTACACTGTGAAGTTGTCCATATAGACTTCCACACAGTCATGTATAAGATCAAGAAAATAGATAAAGAAAGCCTCTGAAAGATAGTTGGAGCATTGCACAGGCCAAAAGGAAGAAATTGGTAAGAATAGGTGCCCCATGGATAGGTAAAAGTAGTCTTATCTTGGTCTTATGGGGTTACTTGAATATGATTATAGCCACTGTACCCATCCAAGAAAGAGAAGTAATTTTTCCCTGATAATGTATCAAGAACTTACTCAATAAAAGGTAATGGAAAATAGTCTTGCAAGGTATCTTTGTTCAGCTCTCTATAGTCAACACAAATTCACTATTTCCCATTTTTCTTGGGAACTACGACAAAGGGAGATGTCCATTTACTTTCAGAGATGGGATATATAAAATTTGCACTTAACAATTTTTGCAATTCATCTTTGATGATTTATTTTAGAGTTGGATTCATTTGTCTTTGTGGCTTCCTAACATTCCTAATTTCCTCATTCATGTAAATGTGATGTGTACAAGTATCAAGATGAATTCCTTTCATGTCTAATTAATCCCAAGCAAATGCTTCAGATTGTTTTTGAACCATATTTATTACTTGTTGTTACTATTTTGTACTTAATTTTGTACCAATGTATAGTGTTTTTCCAGCACTGAGTTCAACAAGTTGCGCATTTGCTTCACTGTTTTCTTCCAAGGCTTCCTTATAAAATGATGCAAACACAATAGGGTGACATGTTTCCTGAAATTCAATGTTGAAAACATGATGATAGCCATTAAAAGAAACAAGATAATCTATGCAATTAATATCAGACAAGAATTGCTGCAAAATGTGTTCTTTAGACTGTTCTTGAAGTCCTCTTGATTGCTCTAGAGTTAATAAGGGGAGAATACAATCTTCTTCCCCTTAGGGATTTTCCAACGAAAGACGTATTTCAGTAGCCAATTTGACAGATGGAAAAATAGTCAATTTCTGAATTTGTGATCCATTAGAAATAGTCATTTTCCCATTTCTACACCCAATAATAGCATCAACGGTGGCCAGCCAAGGCCGCCCTAAAACTATTATATGTTTAGGTTTAGATGTCTTTTGGGAAATTAAAATGAAATCAATTGGATATTACTAGGAAGATGTTGTTATCACTATGTCTTCTAGGACCCCCATAGGTTTAACAATGGACTTATCTGTCAACTGCAACACTATGGGTGTAGGCCTTACTTCTTTTAATTGTAATAATGTCATGGTATCAATAGTAATTACATTGATGGCTTCCCTCAAGTCTACTAGAGTATTGGGAAAAAAAGTTCCATTTATTTCTATGGTTACCATAGGGTTCCCTACATCATCATATTTTTGTGGTAAACCAGATATCATTTTTGACATTTGGCTAATTACTTTAATATTGTGATTTTTAATTTTCTTTCTTCCTGGATTTTGCTGCAAATATCCTTAATGATCTTGGTATAAATATTAATGTCTCTAATGGCTTGAAAAAAAGGAATTTTTAGTCAGACATTCCTCAATTTAGATTCCAAGTCATATTCCATGTGAGTTTCAGTTTTCTTCACGAGCAATCTCTCCGGATATGGAGGCTCCCTAGGTTCTTCTTGTGGTTCTTTTAGTTCACTATTTTTCTCATTTTCTGTTTTTTTATGGATTTTATCTTCGGGTTCTACACGAGGATCCTCTTCTTGAATGATTACGACTGATTTGTTTTTATCAAATTTTTTTTCCTGATCTTAATTGAATTTTGTTAAAAGGAAAAACATTAATAACATATGTGGGAAAAGGTTGTAGCTCAATATTTTGTACAAGTTGAGGAGGTTATTATTAGGATTAGCAATTGGTTGTGCAGGAAGTTGAGTTGGGTGAGGAGGGTTGAGTGATTTCTACACTTGATGTGAAGATGAATTAGAGCGTTACGGTAAAGGCAAGGGTTGTTGTATTGGAGGTGGTAATATCAATGAAGGTTGCTGATAATAAGATTAATTATACCTTTCCTGAAATTGAGGCATATTAGGTGCATAAGGCATGCAAGGTGGACATTGGTACTGGGGGTATGCTTGGATTTGAGGTTGAAATGCATTCCCAGAAGGATTTCCTCTCCACCCCTGGTTCGAAGGCGAATTTTGAGGTGGTTGAGTAGGCCTTGCATATTAGGAGCTTGATAAACATTGTTGTTTGGCCCTCTCCATGATGGTTTTCTAATTGTTTGAGGAAATTCACTAGTCTTAGCCCCCCTTTGTACATAGCCTGTAATCTAGGAAGGGATGGGCATTGATTAGTGGCGTGCTCTTGTGTACGAATCTTGCACACCTCTACCACATTGATGGGGCATTCTCTTTCATCATGGTTACCCCTACATTTAGGAAAGAAAACTGCCAAGGCACCTGTTTCTTATTCTTGTTTCTTTTTAATATTTAGAGTATCTAAATGATCATTGATGGCATTTAAGATATCTATTTTAAATTTTTCCAAAAGGTTCCCCAACTCAACTCTAGTGACACTACCTTGTACTGATTTCGAACTCTTAGACACATAATCCCTTAAGTTGTGCCTGATATTTTTTCCTACCTTAGCTTGAGTTATAGAATAGGTTATGTATAATTCAACTATTTCAGCAAAGGCTTTTCTATAGATATCACCAGAACCTAGGAGATTTAGTGTTTCAATGCACTCTTCCCTTAACCCATTCGAAAATATAGTCCTAAAGGTTCTCTCATCCAATTTACCCACTTGTGATTTGTGATAGTTATAAAGAAACCTATCAATTTATTCCTCCAAAATTCCATCCTCCATCTATTTCATCCTAAAGATATCATTAACATCTTCACTTTTACAATAGTCTTAATAATTATTAAGGAAGATAGACTTCATGTCATCCCATGAGTAAATGGTGTGCTCTCCCAAGCTCATGAACCATCTCAGGGCTGAGTCTTTTAAGGTGGCAGGGAATATTTTAAGTTTATGTTCATCATCATAATATTATAACTTCTGCAAAAATATTGAATTCAAACAAAAATGAATCAAGATTTTCAGAGGACGTACCATGGAAAAGTGGAAGAGATGGCAGGGGTATATTATTCATAGTGATATTTCTGGCGATGTCAAGAATAGGAAATATGAAGGTTGTTTTTCCATCATCTTCATGCTCCTCAACCCCCCCTCTTGGTCCCTCTCCTTTATCATTATTCCCTCCAAGTAAGGTATGGATTCTATCATTATCTCCAATGTTATTTTCCCCATTATTTCTATATTCCTCCTCTCCTCCTCTGTTAGCCATCTTTACCATAGGTTGAAAAGTAATTTTTGGTATAGTGATTCAGATGGAAGAGGATTCAACTAGACTGAGCTTAATGTAACCAGGTCCCAAGTCCCTCTGAGGTCCTCCTACTGCAGATTCCACTTGTGCAACTGCCACCAATTCTATACCTACAACAACTCCCAAGAAAATTCGTCTTTGTTGTGGAATAATTTGAGGTTGTTCTACCTCCTTTTGATGTGGTATTCCCTTTTCTGATTCCACCTTTCTTGTGGAGATTTTTGCCTCCTCTTTGATGCCTACATAATGATCAACTATATTAGTTGGGGGTGTTTTTGTGGGACCAAATAATTCTGAAAATGATTTTGTGCTTGAAATAAATCTACCCTTGCTATCCCTAGGCCTACCTTTACTTTTGCACATAAGAAAAAGAAAACACTACAAAAATTTACTAAAGACAACCAGACTTTGGAGCAACCCCACCATAATGGATGCGTGGCTCTTTACTCATGCCTTACCATACACTCTCCACCCTCTGATTTCCTTTCAAAATCCTCGCCACGCATAAACTCTAAAAAATATGTTACCTAGACTATTTGCAACTCCCTGACAACAATGCAAAAAATGTTAGGGATTTTATATGTTGTTGTTAAATTGTTAATTGGAGTTTGTGAAATTCAAATTGCACTGCATTCTGGTTCAGGTCCTAAACAGTTCTAGTACGAAATTAAGTATGAAATGCTCAATTACTATACATAATGATGACATCTAGAAAAGATGAAGTGAAGAAACCTATTTCACTATAATCTAATCTACTTTCTTATTCAAAACCCAAATCACTATTCTATTTTTAACTATGACTCATTTAACTCAAAAACTCATTTTGAAATAAAACAAACAACAATCACTAACCATGTTTTCAAAACAAATTAGTAGTAACCTTATTCAAAATCATTGCACAAGCTAATCCCTGGGGTATTATGAATCAAATTAAACTCAATGATAACTCAAACTAATCCCTATGTGCTACTTGATTCGAAACAACTCAACATTCAAAAGAAAAAACTTGTACTTTTCTTACTCAAAGCTAATTCAAATCAATACAGACAACTTCAATCTATTTAATAATGAACGGAAATAATTCTAGAGGGAACCTTCTACGAAATTGAGAAAATAACCAACTATCATTCGAATGATGATTACACTATGATTCAAATAAATCTCACACAAGAAATCGAAATAATTATGTTGTAAATGTCATACAATTCCTAAAGTATTAACAAACGATCTATGCTAACAAATAACACTCTGTCTCTAATCAATTATGGGTATTCCAAATAGTTAACAAGTTATAGGAGCCTCGTGTCACTGGTATATATATATGTATAATCATAAACAATGAAAATAATTTCAGTTCAAAACGAGAGGTTTAATTTAAAACACAAACATTTGTTTCTTTCCGAAATTCGTTTCAAATTGAAACTTCCCTTTTTCAACCATTCATGAACGTAAAAGTGTAATAAAAAATTTAATCATGTACATGATATGTTTATAACAACGCTCCATAGCTTGCAAAGACAAAAAAATTATACACTTGTTACCTTTTACCCATATCTATGAAAACATAGAGAAATCTTAAGTACAAAATGAAGTACTGGAATTATGAAAACCATTAACTAAATGATTTAGAAATGAGATGCAATTATATTTACTAAATCAAACACACTTCCTATATGCTCCAATTGTTACAGGACTCGATTCCAGATTCATGGTGGGCCATTTCCACTACCTAGAGCAAGCCTAAGATAATTCAATACTTTGTAAATCAAGAAAACATAAACAATTAAATGAGAGTAAAAGCCGAGATATTAATTATATTAAAACTTCAATAAAACATCAGTGCAAGAGTTCGATCTTAAAAAAATAGAATCGAAAAAGTTGTGCCACAATCACCAGCCCAACCTAAGTGTATATCTCCTCGTGAAAATCTATGTGTGTGTAACTTTACATACAAAATATTGGGCCTTTTAAAGAGTTCAGGCCGATGAAAAATAGTTACAACCGACTAACTAAGAAAATTAAAAATGTATAAGATCTGAGCTAAGTTAGGCCAAGTGAAATATCCAAGATTATTTCACTGAGATTGCAACCGAACTTGTCTCGATTGTGGCACTATCCTTGAAACAAGAAAACTAATTCCATGTTTGAGAATGAGAAGGACTATTCTGGGATGCTGAAGGTTGACTAGTTGCCCAATGCTAAATATAGTACTGAATGAGGTGAAAAACTAAGTACATAATGGTGGTTCCAAAAATGAGTGCTTGTTGGGTTGTTGAACTGTGTGCTGGACGGTGTGCTGTGTTGATTTGGGGTAGCATTGGATGTGTTCTAGCCATGAAAATTAGTGGAGAGGCTAAAGCACATGAGATCTTTAATACCTAGAAAGGGTTTGGGCATAATCTAACCAATTTGGGAGATATTAAATTAATTAATATTTTTAATGGAGTCCCTAAGACTAAACTTAGGGAAAATAAAATATTAATGAGAATTAATATAAAACTGAGTTAGAATGATCCAAAAGTCATGGATCAAGCCACATCTAATCTTAGCCATTGATTAGAGACTTATTCTTGGTCATTAAATTGTCAACAAGAAAAGTATAAGAGGAGGCTTGAGGGTCAGTTGGAGAACACATCGAGTTGATCAAGAATTTGATTTTCTAGGATAGGCTTGTTATCAAGAAATCTAGTGTCTATGTAGTGCTGCTAGTCCCACTAAGACAGGTAGCTATCTTAGAAACAAACAGATTAAAGTTACTTTCACTTTCCTTTACGAGAAATAGATAAGAGAGGAGCAAAGAATACCAACCTTGATCTTTCGCTTGGTTCTCTGCTTGCTCCTTCTCCCCTTTGACAGATCTTTGCCACTCCTCCCTTGGCCACTCCGCTTCAAAGAGTACCTGTAAAGTTGAAGCAACATAATACCTTCAAAGTACAAAGATCTACAATTGTAAACAATATAGGACTAGATATATATTGACCACACACATGCATATATTAGCAAACATACAAAAATGTGGAGGAAAACTTGAATAGCTTTATTGATATAGATATTAGAAGAGAGGATTACAACCCATTGATCTGACCGTCCGTCATCCTCCTAGCATGAAAGCCCTTCTTCACCTCATGAAAAGCTTAGATCACCCAACACTATGATATTCCACCAAGAAACCAACAACACTTCCTTACAAGATACAAGATTTCCAGCCTCTGGATCTCCTGGGATGAGGGATCCATATATAGATGATTGCAGGGGGTGAGTCAGCTTCTGGGATTTTGATTAGTGTCTTCTCTCTAATAGTTCTTGATTCCACTTGGAGATTGATGTTCTCTTACTTATCCTTGGGCGAATTCAGAGAGGCAAGTGTCACAGGAGAAGTTTTTGGAAGATTCCATGATCATCCACCTTGCAAACTCTCTGCCATTTGTCTACTCTCGCCCATCGCACCCTACATAAGGGGTTTCCAGTATGCATCGCACTTTTTACACTGAGCAGGTGAGATGCATTGCACCCTCTGCAATAAGCAGTTTGTATGGTCTAGTTTTGACCAGTTCTGAGCAGTTTTCTGTGGAGAACTTCTGGGAGATGATGTAATCAGCTGACCTTCTTCCTTTAGGCAATGAAACAACACTTTTAGGGACTCAGAAGCCCTTGTTTTATGGACATATGTGATTGGGGTTGCAGTGCCCAAATATGTCTATAATAGTTGCCCCTTAAAGCGTGAGGTCGAAAATCTTTTGATGTTAGGTGAAATGCTTTATCATGAGGATCTGAGGTTCTTTCGAATTGGAAGGCGACCTGTAATAAGATACAATACAATACATTATCTTCATAAAATTTTCATGATCTAGCTGAGGCGGGCATTCCCATGCTCAGCTTTATAAATTCATTTTCATGTACATAGGACATACAACCGTTTGTGTGGCAGACTGATGATTCTGGTAGAGCCATCATCCTTTGATTCGGATGATCATCTGTGCAGCAATGATGTACATTTGATGTCTTTATTTTCTTGAATATATCGCAGCCCGGA
>APFE030924559.1:58404-112221 GCA_000404065.3 Pinus taeda
CTTTAATGAGCTGGAGGGGTCAATTGCTTGGCAATCTTTTCATATTTTATGAGTCAGGTGAAAAGAGCTTAAAGGAGACTCGTTTTTGAGGAACGAGTGATATTTTTGGGTAGTTGCTGATTCTAGGTAAGGTTTGGAATTTTCCAATCACAGCAGTGTCACAAGGATGGCTAACAAAATCACTCTTCGCAGCTGTTCCTCAAAAGGGTAAACAATCAAGTGGAGGCATGTGATCGGCCAAACAGAGTGGAGGTGATGGTAAGAACACGACCAAGGCTCAAAAGGCTGATGATAATGCATTCACAATGGTTATTTACTGGAGGTTGGTTCATTTTTTAATGAGCTTAAACTTTGGGGGAACATTTTCTCATTGCTTAGGTTTAATTTTTAACGAGCTTGAACTTTGCATAAAAACTACTCATGCCAGTTGTATAATAAGGATGTCTCACCGATAGGTTCAATTTTTAAGGAGCTTGCACCATTCGAAACTTTGCTCCGCTCCCTTTCACATGCAAGCTAGGAATGACCAACTACTGTCCTAGGGGTTAAATAACTACTGAGGTTAGGTAGGAAAACTTCTTCCTTTACTTCGCTAGTGCCATCCAGCCCCTGCAAAGGTGAACGGTCAGTTCGACCAGTCACCTAACCTAAGCGGCTGAAGTCAGCAAAACTATGGGGTTAGCATTATGCTGGCTGCTTTTCACTTGCATGCAAAAGGGTTTTCATGCCCCCAGGTATAGTGAAGTAGAGTTTCCAAGTTACCCTTCAATTTGCAGACAAAACATTTGTTCTATCGGGAAAGGCCTACCTTTTGACGGAGGCATCTTATTCCGGTCTAATCCCATTTTCCTAAATGGATGGGTGTATCAGAATAGTCATATATCCTTCATGGAAACCTACCTTATACCTGAAGTTTTCCTGCCAAAGCAAACCAGGGTGCATGCCCCCTGGGTTTCAGTCATGGCCACCGAATTACTTGCATTATTCAGGTGGACAGACTGGAGATTGATGAGACATTCCTTGCATTAAAAGACCGGTTAGGGATGGTATTTGACTATTCGCTATGTGTGAGCCGGGGAATGAAAGCTGGTCTACAAGCTGGACCACTTGGCCTTCATGTAGAAAACACATTACTTGAAAGAGTGAGGAGACAATGGCTCCCATGCTATAAATATAGTCACGCCCAAGGAGTAGATTATAATCTAAAGGCCCTTGGACTACCATTATGTTCAGATACACGGTTTTCCATCTCAAAGTTATAGGAAAACTTGGAAGGATCCCTAATGATCGACTGGTTCCTTTATCGAAGCCTCTTAGATTTCGCATCTCAGGCAGAAGCGATGGCGAACCAAGCGCTTTCCAAGCAGTTGAGGAAAGGATACTCACAGAAGCCCCTTCATCTATGATAGTACCGACCATGACCATTCTGTAAGCTTGTACAATGATTCGGAATGGTACATTAGATGGTAAATGGGGTTTGCCTAGTAGATTATAATCGAAGGAAATGACTAGGTTACTTGGAGGTGGGACCGAATAAACGATTGGATATGACCCCGACGAACTTCCTTCCTGCGGTAAAGGAACGGGTAGGTTGCCCCCATGTTCATCAAAGTCTGTGTTTATGAAAAGAATTTGAACGGTGTCATTCTCATTCTCTTCGATGACTGTATCATCTAAAGATGGACCTTCTGAAGACAAGACCGGGTCAACTACCACCTCAACCTTTTGACTTTCATCTGGTATTGATTCAGATGGTTTATTTCAATGATAGATGCTTCGACCGACCACAAAGTTGTGTCGGTTGGATTTTCAACTAGCGATGGACTCGGCAAGAGTTTCTTGTACCCAGGAGGAAGCCGTAGTGGTGAAGCAGGACAGTTATCCAAGACTCTTTTAGCTTCGTCCAGGAAGGGACAATGGTGAACGACATGATTGCCTTCACACAATTTGTAAGGAAATTTACATTTTCCTCTTTGTCTACAGATTTCATTTTCGCTAGTTGACAGTGTACTCTCAACATGATCGTCAGAGGTTGATGACACCGGATTGTGCAAACGAGGAGACCAGTCCCTTAAGATCTAAGGGATGCAAGGACAATCTCGATCATAGTGGTCTCCTTTGCAAATGACACATGGAGACTTAGGTTTGGATGGTGCAGTGTGTGGATTTTCGCTAGATGATGCATGGTTGCCCCTTTTCGCCTTTGGCTCCTTCTTCTTCCCTTCCTTCTTCTTCTCAATTACTCAGTCTTTAGCTTCATCAGCTTTACCAAGTGAAGAGGAAGGAGGGGAGGGAGAAACAAGAAAAGTATAAGGTTGGGGGGTAACTCTAGTATCATCTAGCTGCTGACTTGATTGCTCAGGAATCGCGGTGGTTTGAACGATAGAGGTTGAGAAGAGCCATATGGGCAAGCCGATTGTCAGTCCTGGGAGGGAAAATGTGGCCATATGAGGTGCACCAACATCTCCCCAAGAGGAGAAAGGACTAGGATTTCCCCCAAGGGGAAATCCTTGGTTGGTGGACTCCATTTTTCTCAACCTAAGACCAACGAGGGAATAGTAATTTTATTTCGATTAAAATAAATTTTAGACAGTTTGACACAACTTGCTTTTTCAATTTTTAAGAGTTGAGAAAAAACAAAATATGACTCTAATCACCTTTGACTTTTAATGAGGCTAAAGTGACAAGTGCTCAGATGGACCTTTTCCTTTAAGGAGTCTGAAAAGGAATGAAAGAGACTACTATGGAAATCTAGACAGAGCGATTACCAAACCAATCGCAAAACTGCAGAATACTTTTTACAGTACGGCAGTCAATCTTCCTGAATGCTGTGTTTAGTGCATTGTGATCGATAGGGCTGCAAACATGGCTTCCTAAGGATAAAGGATATAACCTATTGTGGTCTCCTAATATATACTCAACGTTACATGGGAGCAAAAGTCTGTACTAGCACTTGTTGCCTCAAAGAGGAGGAATCACCCAACCAACAATGAAAGCGATAGTTACCAGGCTTTACGACGCTGGAATACGTCTCTAGCCTAGACTTTAAATGTTGTGCGTTAGGTTCCAAAGCATTTTTATGTTCATTGAATTGATTTTACAGTTGATATTTCTTAAGAAGTTTACCTTTCAGGTTCACCACGTGATGTAGATATACAAATCCTAAAATGCAATCTAAGATGATAAACAGTCGTTTAATCTTCTTTTTGCAATGAAAATCCTAGCTACTAAGGAAAGAGAAGCGGAATTCTTTCAACAAAGAGAAGAGAGCATACACTAGATGAACTATCCTAAATCAAAATCAACAAGCAGTGTAAATGCAAATGCACATGCATGTATATGTTTTCGCTTTCTTAATGTGTGAATGAAAAAAAGAATGCTAAGTACAAATTTGAATCATTTCAAGTGACAGTACTAACGATTTTCTTTCCAAAAGGTGAAAGGAAGATAATGACAACACTTTGCGATTTTCAATTGAAAATTGCTTTCGACACTTGAAAAACTATTAATTCAAATCAAATACAAGAGTAACAGTGTAATCGACCATCAAGAACAATAGGATTCTTTTCTTTGACTGAAAACGACAATTGCGACACTTTCAAATCAAAAGACGACAACTTGATTACGCTACTTCTTTGTAAAAGAGGACCGTCAATGGCAAACAATACATAAAAACATTTACAGTTCTTTGTACTATGGAGGCTGAATCATGCAAAGGAAGGGAGTTTCCACAGTGTTTTACTGATCACAGACAGCAAAACTCCTGAATAAAGCTGAAGAGAGTGAACAAAAAACCAAAATCTGGAAGCAGAAGAGGTCTTATCTGATCATCGCACTTGTAACACAGGGAAAGTGCGATGCATCTCACCTAGTGCACACGGGAGGTGTGATGCATCCAGATTCCCAAGAGGAGAAGGTGCGATGGTCTAGGGACGAGACTTCAACTTGGTTCTGGGTCACAGTTTGCAGCTCAGTTCAGGGATTTAAGCCAAGAAAATGATAGTCAGTAAATGCAAATCAGAGGGGCTGATCTACTGAGGCTACTGGAGCCACCACCAAGGCAATTAAGATGTTTTCAAATCAATTGTTCAGTTTATAAACAAAACCCAGAGATAGATTGAAGTAGCATTGATCTACTTTGCACTTGCATAGCAAATGCAGTTCGAAGGCTAGCTGGCTTGACTTCAAGCTTCGTCTGTAAGTTCATAAAGCAAACAAATATAGACAAGAAAACAAAGTACTTGTTCCCCAGTGGAGTCGCCATTTTGTTATCAGGAAATCTAGTGTCTATGCAAAGCTGCTAGTCCCACTAAGATGGGTAGCTATCTTAGAAACAAATAGATTAAAGTTACTTTCGCAAAGAATACCAACCTCGATCTTTCGCTTGGTTCTCTGCTTGTTCCTTCTCCCCTTTGACAGATCTTTGCCGCTCCTCCCTTGGCCACTCCACTTCAAAGAGTACCTATAAAGTCAAAGCAGCATAATACCTTCAAAGTACAGAGATCTACAATCGTAAACAATATAGGACCAGATATATATTGACCACACACATGCATATATTAACAAACATACAAAAATGTGGAGGAAAACTTGAATAGTTTTATTGATATAGAGATTAGAAGAGAGGATTACAACCCATTGATCTGACCCAGCATCATCCTCCCAGCATGAAAGCCCTTCTTCACCTCATGAAAAGCATAGATCACCCAACACTATGATATTCCACCAGGAAACCAACAACACTTCCTTACAAGATACAAGGTTCCAGCCTTTGGATCTCTGGGCTGAGGGATCCATATATAGATGATTGTAAGAAGGTGAGTCAGCTTCTGGGATTTTGATTAGTGTCCTCTCTCTGATAGTTCTTGATTCCACTTGGAGATTGATGATCTCTTACCCATCCCTGGGTGAATTCAGAGAGGCAAGTGTAATAGGAGAAGTTTATGGAAGATTCCATGATCATCCACCTTGCAAACTGTCTCTGCCATTTGTCTACCCTCACCCATCACACCCTACAGAAGGGCTTTCTAGTATGCATCCCACTTTTTACACTGAGCAAGTGAGATGCATCGCACCCTCTGCACTGAGAAATCTGTATGGTCCAATTTTGACTAGTTCTGAGAAGTTTTCTGTGGAGAACTTCTGGGAGATGATGTAATCAACTGACCTTGTTCCTTTAGGGCATGAAACAAGACTTTTAGGGAATCAGAAGTCGTTGGTTTATGGACATATGTGATTGGGGTTGTAGTTCCCAAATATGTCTATAACAATTGCCCCCTAAAGCATGAGGTCAAAAATCTTTTGATGTCGGGTGAAATGCTTTATCATGAGGATCCGAGGTTCTTTCGAACTGGAAGATGACCTATAATAAGATACAATACAATACATTATCTTCATAACATTTTCATGATATAGCTGAGGCGGGCATTCCTATGCTCAACATTATAAATTCATTTTCATGTACATAGGACAGACAACCGTCTATGTGGCAGACTGATGATTCTAGTAGAGCCATCATCCTTTGATTTGGATGATTATCTATGCAGCAATGATGTAAATTTGATGTCTTTATTTTCCTGAATATATCACAGCCTGAATGGATGAAACGAGATCCGGGGTCTTCAAACTCATCCAATCTTTGCCCGAAGTACATGTCAATCCACGTGAAAAATGTTATGGATTCGAACATGGAAAGACATCGCCTGATTACCAGCCAATGATGTAAGTTTTTAACAAGCACGAGAGTAATCACCGATAATGATGATGACCCTCAAGGTACTACAGTACAATTCGCGTGGTGTGAAAAAGGGACTTGGTGTCAAACACCACCCAAAATATTTCGGTCAAAGGCCATTGATGTAAACCTGTCGCCGGAAGTGAGAAACTTGCCATTGAGGCATGCAAGCTTCAAAGTATTGAAAGGGTTGTTCCTAGGTTGACTTCTTGGATAATGAGTTGTCGTTGACAAGAAGTAACCTGTCATAGGAGGGCCTTTATGAATCCCACATCTACGACACAGAACGGAGCAAATGATTTTATGGAGGTGAAAGTGATCTGGTGATATAGGGTTCAGGGTGGCAGTCATGAAGAAATGAAGCGTGAAGCTATTACAATGGATGAGACACAAGATGGGTTGGTGAATTCTCTGATCGACTTCCCTTGAACATATCGGCGACACTGAAATGGATTGGTAGTGTTAACCCCAAAGATGGATGGTACGGTGGACCAATGGTAATATTACCGGTGAACGGAATAACCCAACCCGACTCAATCAGGTGATAGAGTGAAAGTGTCATGTTCAAGAGTGACTCTACAATAAAGTTCTTCATTTCTTCCCAATTTTCCCCAGTCATGGCTGACCAGTACCTCTTATTTTTGTCAAGCTTAGGAGGATAACATATGCTTGTCTATAATTTGCCCTTCGGGCAAACCGTCACTATGTTTTAACAAGCCTTAGCGACAGTGAAACTCGTTTGTCTCTATGGACAATTTGTCGCATTTATTTTAATGGTTTAACAACAAAGACAATCGATCCTTTTTCAATTTAGAGAGCTGAAAAGGGACAGAAAGGAGACTCCAATAATCCTTTTTTCATATAATTCCTTAAGTCCGAAAAGTGTATAAAATAATACGAAAGGATAATTTCGATAGTTAACGACCGAAAAAACAAGTGCTCGATCTTTTTGTGTAATAATCCCTCAGGTCCAAAAAGATTAAAATCTAGAGGAGGGATAGCACTCCCGATAGCTTTAACGAGCTAGAGAGGCCAATTTCTCAACAATCTTTTCATATTTTACGAGTCAGTTGAAAAGAGCTTAAAGGAGACTCGTTTTTGAGGAACGAGTAATATTTTCGGGTAGCTATTGATTCCAAGTAAGGTTTGGAATTTTCCAATCACGACAGTGTCACAAGGATGGCTAACAGAATCACTCATCCCAGTTGTTCCTCAAAAGGGTAAAAAATCAAATGGAGGCATATGATCGGCTAAACAGAGTGGAGGTGATGGCGAGAACACGACGAGGGCTCAAAAGCTGATGATAATGCATTCACAATGGTTATTTATAGGAGGTTGGTTTATCTTTTAGTGAGCTTAAACTCTGGGGGAACATTTGCTCATTCCTTAGGTTTAATTTTTAACGAGCTTGAAATTCGCATAAAAACTGCTTGTGCCAGGCGAACGGTCGATTTGATCACTCACCTAACTTAAGTAGTTGAAATCAACAAAACTATGGGGTTATTGTTACGTTGGCCACTTTTCACTTGCGCGTAAAAGTTTTGCATGCCCCCAGGTATAACGAAGTAGAGTTTCTAGGTTACCCTTCAATTTGCAGACAAAATGTTTGTTCTATCGAGAAAGGCCTACCTTCTAACAGAGGTATCGTATTCTGGTCTAATCCCATTTTCCTAAACAGATGGGCGTGTTAGAATAGTCATATTCCCACGTGGAAACCTACCCCATACCTGAAGTTTTCCTGCCGAGGCAGGCCAGGGTGCATGCCCCCTGGGTTTCAGTCATGGCCACCGAATTACTAGCGTTCTTCAAGTGGACGAACTGGGGATTGATGAGACATTCCTTTCATGAAAAGACTAGTTAGGGATGGCATTTGACTATTAGCTATGTGTGAACCGAGGAATGAAAGCTGGTCTACGAGCTGGACCACTCGGCCTTCATGCGGAAAACACATTACTCGAAAGAGTGAGGAGATAATGGCTCCTATGCTATAAATATAGTCACACCCAAGGAGCATATTATAATCTAAAGGTCCTTGGACTACCATTACGTTCAGATACTTGGTTTTCCCTCTCAAAGTTATGGGCAAACTTGGAAGGATCCCTAACAGTTGACTGGTTCCTTTGTCGAAGCCTATTAGATTTCGTATCTCAGGAAGAAGCGATGGCGAACCAAGCACTTTCCAAGCAGTTGAGGAAAGGATACTCACAAAAGCCCCCTCATCTAGGATGGTACTGACCATGACCATTCTGTAAGCTTGTACAATGATTCGAAATGGTACATTAGACGGTAAACGGGGTCTGCCTAGTAGATTCCAATTGAAGGAAATGACTAGGTTGCTCGAAGGTGGGACCGAATAAACGATCGGATATGACCCTAACAAACTTCCTTCCTACGGTAAAGGAATGGGTAGATTTCCCCCATGTTCATCGGAGTCTATGTTTACAAAAAGAATTTGAACGGTGTTGTTCTCATTCTCTTCGGTGACTGTATCATCTGAAGATGGACCTTCTGAATACAAGACCGGGTCGACTGCCGCCTCAACCTTTTGACTTTCATATGGCATGGATTCAAATGGTTTATCTTCAATGATAGATGCTTCAACCGACCACAAAGTTGTATCGGCCGGATTTTCAACTAGTGATGGACTCGACAAGAGTTTCTTGTACCTAGGAGGAAGCCGTAGCGGTGAATCAGGACGGTTATCCAAGACTATTTTAGCTTCGTCCAGGAAGGGACAACGGTGGATGACATGATTTCCTTCACACAGTTTGCAAGTAAATTTACATTTTCCTTTCTGTCCAGAGACTTCGTTTTCGCTAGTTGATGGTGTACTCTCAA
Source organism: Pinus taeda (assembly GCA_000404065.3). Classification (NCBI taxonomy): domain Eukaryota; kingdom Viridiplantae; phylum Streptophyta; class Pinopsida; order Pinales; family Pinaceae; genus Pinus; species Pinus taeda. The sequence goes on from APFE030924559.1 coordinate 66,977, forward strand.
CACGATCATCAGATGTTGACGACACCAAATTGTGCAAATGAGGAGACCAGTCCCTTAAGATCTGAGGGATGCAAGGATAATCTCGATGATAGTGGTCTTCTTTGCAAGTGACACATGGAGATTTAGGTTTGGACAGTGGAGTGTGTGGATTTTCGCTAGATGATGCACGGTTGCCCCTTTTGTCCTTTGGCTCCTTCCTTTTCTTCTCCTTCTCTTTCCCTTTCTTCTTCTTCTCAGTTACTTGGTCTTTAGCTTTACCAGCCAAAGAAGAAGGAGGGGAGGGAGAAACGAGTTAAGCAGAAGGTTGGGGGGTAACTCTAGTATCATCTAATTGCTGACTTGATTGTTCAGGAATCACGATGGTTTGAATGACAGTGGTCAAGAAGACCATATTGGCAAGCCGACTGTCAGTCCTAGAAGGGACAACATCGCCATATGAGGTGCACCAAGATTCCCCCAAGAGGAGAAAGGACTAGGATTTCCCTCAAGTGGAAATCCTTGTTGGTGGACTCCATTTTTCTCAACCTAAGACCAACGAGGAAACAGTGACGTTATTCCGATTAAAATAAATTTTAGACGCTTTGACACAACTTTCTTTTTCAATTTTTAAGAGTCGAGAAAAAACAAAAGATGACTCTAGTCGCCTTCAATTTTTAATGAGCCTGAAGTGACAGTGCTGAGATGGACTTTTTCTTAAGGAGTTTGAAAAGGAATGAAAGAGAACTACTCGGAAATCAGACAGAGGATTACCAAACCATCGCAAAACGTAGAAAATTTTTACGGTAGGCAGTCAATTTTCCTGAATGTGTTTAGTGCATTGTGATCGATAGTGTGGCAGACACTGCTTCCTAAGGATAAATGATATAGCCTATTGTGGTCTCCCGATATATACTTGACGGTACATGGGAGCACAAGTCCGTACTGGCACTTGTCATCTCAAAGAGGAGGAATCACCCAACCTATGATGAAAGCGATAGTTACCAGGCTTTACGACACCGGAATACGTCTCTAGCCTAGACTTCTAAATGTTGTGCATTAGGTTCCAAAGCGTTTTTATGTTCATTGAATTTATTTTACAGTTGATCTTTCTTAAGAATTTTTCCTTTCAAGTTCACCACGTGATGTAGATATACAATTTCTAAAATGCAATCTAAGATGATAAACAATCATTTAATCTTCTTTTTGCAATGAAAATCCTAGTTAGTAAGGAAAGAGAAGCGGAATTCTTTCAACAAAGAGCAGAGAGCACACACTAGATGCACTATCCTAAATCAAAATCAACAAGCAGTCTAAATGCAAATGCATATGCATGTATTTGTTTTCGCTTTCTTAATGTGTGAATGACAAAAATAATGCTAATTACGAATTTGAATCATTTCAAGCAACAGAACTAACGATTTTCTTTTCAAAAGATGAAAGGAAGATAATGATGACACTTTGCAATTTTGAATTGAAAACTACTTTCGACACTTGAAAAACTACTAATTCAAATCAAATACAAGAGTAACAGTGTAATCGACCATCAAGAACAATAGAATTCTTTTCTTTGACTGAAAACGACACTTGTGACACTTCCAAATCAAAAGATGACAGCTTGATTACGCTACTTCTTTGTAAAGGAGAACCGTAAATGGCGAAGATACATAAAAAAAAAACATTTATAGTTCCTTGTACTATGGAGGCTGAATCATGTAAAGGAAGGGAGTTTCCACAGAGGTATACTGATGACGGACAACAAAACTCCTAAATAAATCTTAAGAGAGTGAACAAAAAACCAAAATCTAGAAGCAGAAGAGGTCTTATTTGATCATCGCACCTGTAACACAGGGAAAGAGCGATGCATCTCACCTACTGCACACGGGAGGTGCAATGCATCTAGATTCCCAAGAGGAGAAGGTGCGATGGTCCAGGGATGAGACTTCAACTTGGTTCTGGGTCACAATTTGCAGCTTAGTTTAGGGATTTAAGCCGAGCAAATGATAGTCAATAAATGCAAATCACAGGGGCTGATCTAATGAGGCTTCTAGAGCCACCACCAGGGAAATTAGGATGTTTTCAAATCAATTGTTTAGTTTATAAGCAAAACCTGGAGATAGACTAAAGCAGCATTGATCTACTTTGCACTTGCATAGCAAATGTAGTTCGAAGGCTAGCTGGCTTGAATTTAGGCTCTGTCTGTAAGTTTATAAAGCAAACAAATATAGACAAGAAAACAAGCTATTCGCTCCCCAGTGGAGTCGCCATTTTGTTATTGGGAAATATAGTGTCTATGCAGAGCTGCTAGTCCCACTAAGATGGGTATCTATCTTAGAAACAAACAGATTAAAGTTACTTTCGTTTTCCTTCACGAAAAATAGATAGGAGAGGAGCAAAGAATACTAACCTCGATCTTTCGCTTGGTTCTCTGCTTGTTCCTTCTCCCCTTTGACAAATATTTGCCACTTTTTCTTTGACCACTCCGCTTCAAAGAGTACCTGTAAAGTCAAAGTAGCATAATACCTTCAAAGTGCAGAGATCTACAGTCATAAACAATATAGGACCAGATATATATTGACCACACAAATGCATATATTAACAAACATACAAGAATGTGGAGGAAAACTTGAATAGCTTTATTAATATAGAGATTAGAAGAGAGGATTACAACCCATTGATCTAACCTAGCATCATCCTCCCAGCATGAAAGCCCTTCTTCACCTCATGAAAAGCTTACATCACCCAACACTATGATATTCCACCAGGAAACCAACAACACTTCCTTACAAGATACAATATTCCAGCCTTTGGATCTCTGGGATGGGGGATCCATATATAGATGATTGTAAGAGGGTGATTCAGCTTCTGGGATTTTGATTAGTGTCCTCTCTCTGATAGTTCTTGATTCCACTTGGAGATTGATGATATCTTAGTCATCCTTGGGCGAATTCAGAGAGGCAAGTGTCATAGGAGAAGTTTATGGAAGATTCCATGATCATCCACCTTGCAAACTGTCTCTGCCATTTGTCTACTCTCGCCCATCACACCCTACAGAAGGGATTTCCAGTATGCATCCCACTTTTTACACTAAGTAGGTGATATGCATCGCACCCTCTGCACTGAGCAGTCTGTATGGTCTAGTTTTGACTAGTTCTGAGCAGTTTTCTATGGAGAACTTCTGGGAGATGATGTAATCAGCTGACCTTATTCCTTTAGGGCATGAAACAACACTTTTAGGGGCTCAGAAGCCCTTGGTTTATGGACATATGTGATTGGGGTTGCAGTGCCCAAATATGTATATAACAATATGATATGATGTGAATGATTTTGTGCTACTGCTTAGAGATATGACATATGCTTAGTTGATTCATGGAAGGTTATGATAAGGCTCTTTCTACTAAGGAAACGAAGCAAGTTGATATTGATGAGATCAAGAAGATGAGTTGATATCTATATGCGACATACTTTGTCAAAGGCTGATGATATTTACTCTGTCATATATTGGGAACTAATGATGGAAATATACAGGTTGTTGGACTAGATGTTGCTGACAGATGCCTATGGAGCATATCATATATGGTGTATGATAGTTGTTGATGACTATCATGGTCTTGTTTAGATCTTTGGTCCTAGTTATAAATGTCATGTATATCAATTGATGAAAAGGTCATATAAAGACCCATGATGTAATATGTCTCTATCCATCGTAGTCTTCTAGTGAGTCCCTCTTACTCATATGATGTAATTCGTACCCCCACTATGCATGGGAGGATGATGTAATAATTACTATATTTTGGTCATGTATAAACATTTGGTATATCCCCACTTGGTTGGGAGATTGATGTATGTATGAGTCATTGGTGATAGGAAGGTCATACTCACATAGTTGAGTTATAGAGTCATGTTATTCTTTTGGAAAATATTATTGCAAACTCTACATGTTCTCAGGGGGAGCATGGATGGTACAGTGCATCTCATCATGTACAAAGGGGGAGTCTAATCAGAAAATATAGCATGTGCCTAAGGGGAGCATGATCAATGTTTATATTTAGCTATTCAGATATGAAAGTCTTCATTATAGTCATCCCTTTGCCCTTGATATCAAAGGGGGAGAATATCTTGATCTGCCCTTTGCCCTTGATGTCAAAGGGGGAGAGTATTTTGGTGTTTCTTTTTATATCTAACAATTTCTACAACTTGCCATAATTAACACCGACATGGTTTCCATTAAGTCCAAAGGGGGAGAATGTTGGCATTATGATACAAGTGTTGTCCTTGATGGCAACTCACTCAGATGACAGTTCACAGTGTAGCAAGTTAACAACAAAGGATTACAGATCAGACTCCAAAGATTGAAGAAATAAAGTTATACGCCGGTTCACTTTGTCTAAGAAACGTATCCACGCGAGTTAACAGAGCAAAAGGAGCATATACGTATACACACACTTTCATAGAAGGAAAAGCATGTACATGTTGAAAAACTAAGTTTTTCGTCCGAGATATTTGGTCCAAGGTATTTTGATCCAAGGTGTTGGTCCAAGGTATTTACCCTAGTTATTTGGTCCAAGGTATTGGTCCTAAGTGGTTTTTCTCAAAGGTATTGAGAAAGGCCTAAGAGTGTATAAGGAGAAGAAGATCATTAGGCCAAGGTGTCCAAGTATTGAATATCTTATGAAGTGTTAGATCATATATGCAAGTTATGAGCTTCTGATGCTTTAATTGATCTAATCCAAGGACGCACCTATGTGGTTGATGATGGTTGATGGATCGGGATCATAAATCCTGAAATGAATTATCATTATGTGGTTTGATCATGGATAGTCTAGATCTGAATACTGATGCATGTTTTATTCTGTAAATGTTATGATCTGAGTATGACTGAAGTTTGGAATGTATGTGAAGCTTCAAGTTAATATTTGTAGATGTGTATGATGTTTCACTTTGGTAAAAGCATGTATACACGCTCGTTCAACACATCAAATTAGCGTATACCTTATGAACTATGATGTTTGCAGTTGCAGTTGGTTCTAGTTGTTGATGCAGAGCTCTGGGTTATGATTTATGTTCTGGTGACTATATTTTGGTGATAGTGTTTTGAATGTTCAGATTGATTGTGATTTGCTTCAGTGATGATGGATGAGATCTAATGATGGATCAAGATCATAATTACTTATCATTATGTGGTCTGATAATGGATGGGCTAGATATGATTGCTAACACATGTTTTATCCTTTATATGTGATGATCTGGGTATGTCTGAAGTCAGAAAGTGTAGAGAAGTTATAAGTAAGTATTTACAGATCTATACGATGGTTCGCTTTGGTGAAGTTGTGTATACATGTTGGTTCAGCTCTTCCAAGTAGAATATACACTCTAATGCATGGTTTTGAGGTTACAGCTAGTTCTGAATGATGATGCAGTTTTTTGGGTTTAGATCTATGGACTAGTTACAGTGATCTATCTGTTGCAGTTAATTGGTTGAAGTTGATTAAGTATGAATGAATGGTTGATTTAGTTGTGTCAGAGGTTGTCAGTGACTACTTGAGTTTGGTTGATTCAGCGAGTGATGATTGAGTTTCAATGATTAGTTTATGGAGATGTATTTGATGGTTGTATTGCAAAGGTAATTGATTATAAGCTTCAATGTTGTTGATGGGTCCAGTATGAAAATTGGATGAAACGAGGCCTTCATGTGTATTGTTGTGTACCAAGAGCATCCAGTATGAAAATTTATGAAACATTGTCCCTGGAGGAAGAAAGAATGTCGTAGCATTCTGTAGGTCGGTGCCTACGTAATGGTAAAAATATCAGCTAGTACAAGAGCCATGGGGTTGGAGCTCCCTTCCAGTCGCAGTTGGAAAATGAGTGAAGGTTGGAGCCTTCAGTAGGTCAGTGCCTACGTACTAGTAGATGGATTAGCTAATACCAGAGCCCTGGGGTTGTAGCTCCCTTCCAGTATAAGCTGGAGAATGAGAGAAGGTTGTAGCCTTCTGCAGGTGGGTGCCTGCGTACTAGTATGAGTCTGCACCAGTACAAGATTGTAAACAAGTTTTTCTTATATTAAAAGAAGACAGCAACACGTGGTTTTTGTCTCGCATTAGGTTTCCACCTTAAATCTTGGTGTTCATGTGTGTTTCTTATGTATGATGGTTTGTTCTGTTATTATTGCACATGGTTACTGTTTATATGAAGTACAGATGCACTAATTAAAGATCAACATATGATGAATTAACTGAATCACAAGTTTCTTGGATATACGTTGGTTTCCTTAAATATAGTTGCATGTACACGAGTTATCTTCATTGAAGTAGTGTATATAAATCAAAATATGAAAAGAAAAAGTTATTGAGTTTACTAATACTGATTGCCCCCCTCCCCCCTCTAAGTATTATTTCCAACAGATGAGACACCTAGCTATTTAATTGTAGGGCTTGCATAAGGCCATGGTATACATTATTACCCAGATGGAATCCAAAATGAATAAGAATGAAGAGTTGAAAGGGTAAATAATTCAAGGACCCTAGTTATTTAATGCAAGGTGTTGTAGTCAAAGGTTACTTTTCACTTTTCCTACAAAAGATATATATATATATATAATATATTATAATTTATATATATATATAAATATATATAATATATATATATATAAGACTTTGGATGTAGTGAGTAGGGAAATTTTTATATAACAATCCATTTTAAAAAGTTTTATTTATATATTGTATATAAGCCTAACCTTTCAACCTTAAAATATAAAAAAGTGGGTTTGAAACTTTTATAAATTACAAATTAATTCTCATGCAAGTTTTGGGTTAGATCATTTCTCATTTGAATTTACTCGAGGATTCAAATTCTTTCTAACAGGTTAAATCAATTGAAAGCTATGGGATGAGGACTAGTTGGAAAGTAGGATAGCTAAAAAACCCATCTCCAAATAAATGGCCACGATTCATTCTGACAGGTCCTCCATGATTTTCATAAACCACTATGGGGACCCCATAGAAGTGGTTAATGGATTTTTATGAAAACCACATATCGGAATTTTGTGACACTCATGGATCCAAGCAAGCGAACGGGCCATTACAAGTCATTAATATTTTTTGATAAAAGGTCATCCCACCTATTATTTTCTTTGTCCTCTAGTTGTAGAGTTACAATGACCAACATCGAGAGTGTACATTGTCAATACCTCACCATCATTTGGCTATTCACTGTCTTTGATTACTGGGTAACTCATAATTCAACATTTCTTCCTTGTCCTTTATTTACAATTGTAAACATGGAGAAAACTTCGAAATTAACTAAAAATCTTGTAATCCCTATGATGTATGTTCATACACCCCTTAGGGACAAAGAAGCCAAAGTATATGATTCGCATTTCTCCTTGGACTTTTTGGAGATTCGATAGGACATTATTGACTATTCTAGTGACTCAGATAATCTTTTTCTAGTCGTCTAGTCTGACCTTTATCATGTAATTATCCCACATACCTATAATTTCCCAGAATTTGTTAGTTGGCTAGTGTCTTCCTTTGTCTCACAGTGGAATTTTTTTGTGTCTTCTTTAGGGGAGAATATTTTTTAGGTCACTTCAGAGCTAATACACAATGCTTTTTAATTTTCCTAAAGTCAAGAATCCCATGAATTTTTTAGATCAGTCCTTACACATCACTTATAGAATTCTTTCTAAAGAGAATAAGGAAGGTTTGTTTAGACTCATTATGCCAGCAAATTCCAAAATTCCTCTACCTGTAGTGAATTATCCAACAACCTTATTTTATGAAGCTGCACAACATGTATTAGTTACAATTTTGTCTCTTTTGGGAGAAGATGATATTGGGATAGTAAATGAACAAACCCTATGGTTTTTGAGTTTGATGTTGAAACCATATATTGTTTGGAATATCCCTTCTTACGTAGCCAAGTAAATCATTTTTCAATTTGAGAACTATCATATTTTTGGTCCCCTCTCTCCTAATCTATATGTTCTTATATGTACATGCTAACCATCTAGGTATGAATATATGGGATTCAAAGAATCAAATGAAATTTGTGATTGAATTGACTACTTTTGTTAGGAAGGAAAATAATGAGGGCTTTTCTTATTACTTGTCATTATTCATGGACACTGCATATACTATTTTGAACAATCAAAAACCTCGAAGGATTTTTCCTGAAGAAAAAGAGTTGTTGCAACTCAACAAGGACACCAGAGTAAGGGACTAGTATATTTTTAAATATTACACTTAGATAAGATTGTATAAAGCTGAAGTACCACCATATCATTTACCAATATTTTTTCCTATGAGGATATTTTCTCTTGAATTTATAAGGTAGAGTCTAAATGTTAACCAAGTTCATTTTTTCTTGAACACAAAGGGTATATTTTTAAGTTAGAAATAATTGTTGGGGCATTCCTCATGAATAATAGGCCATCCCTCCTACAAGTTGAATAAATGATGAAGGCGTTTGGATTTAATCAAGGAGAGAGGTGGAAATATGACCCTCATCATACAATTTCAAATAAAATAGGGGATATCATTTATGCACCTTATATTCATGATAGAAAGCTAAAACTTGAGAAAATCAAAAAATCATGAAACATAGCCAAGAAGCAAAATGCAACAAAGAATAGATGTTCAAACCCCTGTAATGAGGGAGAAGAGCTTGAAGAGAAATACACCCAAACAAATTTATGTTGAGATAGAAGACTCATAATTTCAAAAGAGAGTAAAGGTTCAAAGAGAATAAGAAGAAAGGGTACAAGTTAAATTAACAGAGGGGCCCTCAAATCAACCAAGTTTTCAAATGAAGTTGGGAAACCCATAATGCTCTACCTCCTCCTCTGTTTTCACTGATTTTGGAATTATTTTCAATTGAAGTAAATCCCTCCACCATAGAAGTATCATAGGGGAATTATGAAAAAATTAAAGAAAGAATTCATCAGGTGATAATAAACATGGAAACTCATCAAATCTAACTTATCAAACAAGACTAATCTATGTTATGGATTTAGAAAGGAACCAATTAAAATTGTCTCTCATGCATCTAACTCATTCAATCACTTCCTTTAGGACCTTATTTAAAAAAAATAGATCTATCCCTAAATGTAGCTGACTTCCCACTTCCTAAAAATATTAATTTGCATAGACAAGAAGGGGAAATGCTCTATAATGACCCAAGAAAAATCTTTTTGATAGTAAGTAAAGCATAAAATATTTTGGAGAAAGATTTAAATCAGCTCAAGTAAGAAAAGGAAAATTCTAGAGCACTGCATATTCAAAATAGGACTATAATAATCTATTTGTTAAATTGGGAATAGATCCTGAAGAAAGGAAGCTATCAAAAACCTGTTGCAAAACATAGAATATGAGATTCATTCATTAAGGAAGAAGTTGAAAATTCTTGGGACTAAGCATGCTCAAACAACTGAACTAGCTTAGGTTTAGAAAGAGAAGGAAGTGATGAAGAGAATGTTAGTGGACATAAACAAATAAAATGTCATTTTTCATAAAAGAAATGCAGGACTTACAACAATCAATCGGAAGCCATGTTTTCACTATTGTTATCCCAACTGATCCAAATGAATCCTCAGAGAAGATTACATAAGTTATGGCAGAACTCGTAATTTCAGAGGTCGAACTAAAGAAAATTTAGGGCAACCTAAATCAGTTAAAGGAATAACTTGATATCAAGGGGAGGAAACTAAATGAAACAAAAGAAAAAAATGATCAATTGACCACCAAGAATAAGGAAACACAAGATGAGATCAAGGATTTAAAAACCAAATTGAAGGGAAATATCTCTCTAATTGAAGCTAGACAAATTGTTTGGGATGATACCATTCAGGAGGTTCGTTCCAAAAGGGAATCTATTCATATAATTTCTCAAAAAAGTATTATGATGAATGGGTGTAAATCAAGCATTGTTGCATGCAATAAAACTGTATAGAAAGAAGCAATGAAGGCTAAAAAGATGATCAAATATTTAAATGGGAAATACTCAACTGAACTAATGGCATTAGATATTAAAGAAAAAGTTGGATAAATTATGGAAATCGGTAAAATTAATGAGAAAAACCTACTTTGCATTTAGGTTGAGAACAAATTAGAGGAGGTTCACAAGTAGTATCTTTGCTTGATTCCAAATTTGACAAGAGGACTAGATATTGTCTACCTACTTATTGGGACTGGTAAGGAATTATGCTTTCTTGGGAACTATATAAAAATGAACCAATGGATATTAAAAGTAGAGAATATACAACACATGAAAAGACTGCAATTCTAAAGGGAAGTACTATAGTGAATTATTTGCAGAGGGACTTCAACATATTTGGCTGATGAAGACACTTTTTGTTGCAAAAACTAATTATACAAAGCTTTCAAATTTGAAACTTTCATTCCTAAAAATGATCCAGGGCAAGCTCCTAGATGAATAACTTTGGAAGAAGTGTGAAAGTTTGATTACTCCTATTGAAGGAGAAGTTCAAATGGAGGAAGCATGCACCAATCCTCAAAGTCAATGTTCCACTAGTCATTAGACTTCTCAAAAATGAGAAAATTTCATTTTGTAATGTTGTAAAATAATTTTTAGTAATGCATATATAGGTGTTTTGATAGTTACCTTTATAAACTGATTTTGATGTAATTTTTAAAATACATGAGAACTGCTAGAAAAGGGTTCAGAGCTTTGGCATTTTTAGTACTTGTGTAATCATGTTGACTTCCTTATAGATAATAATAAAAGTCACCAGGTTGATTCTAGTATGTATTCGTACATTGTAGTGTGTGTTATTTCTCTTATGTGTTTTTCAAATTCATTTTCCTTCTTTGAAGCACGAGTATGATCGTAGCATATTTATTTGAGAAATTTACATACTTATTTTATGGATCTTTAATAGTTACAATGATTACCTATAAGTTCTATTTAAAGACATATTAATAAGCTCTCCACTACTTCTACACTTCCATTCTTAAACTAAATAATTCAAAATTTCATCTGAGAGTTTTAAATTTGGATTCTATTAAAAGGCCCAAGTCATAAACCATAGCATTTTATCAATTCTACTTTCTAGAAAAACAATTAAATGCGTGCTAATATAATGCTAATTTGGGCATAGAGATTCATATCCAAGATTAAGTTTTGCTACACAAGGGAATATATCACCTATGGGCACATTTAAATAATTTCTTAACAATATTTTAAAAATTTTGAAACAATTATGTGGATGTCCTAGGCACTAGTTCCCTTTCATCCAGGACATGTATCTATGGTGACAACACAAGATATGGAGGAAAATGTTACCCACCAAATGTGGGTGACCCCATAGGAGGATTTTTCTCCTAGATTTTTCTTCAGTTGACAGCCAACAACCCTTGGTAGCCACTAGTGTATCTAATGTATTGTGCCATTTGATCCCTTCTCCATGAGTTGGTCGTATGTCCCCTTGCCCATCTACCGAGAGATTGTGTTTGACGGTGGGAAATATAATCCTAAAGGTATGTTTTTCATTGTGCAATTGGGTGCTTATGCTTGGTTCTCCTTGGGAAATTTGGGCATGGATTGTTGGGTGATTTGGAAGAAGGAAGGGTTTTCGTTGTAGTCTTGTTCCCTCACCGGAATGATCATTATACCACTGCCATTAATTATAGGTACTCATGTGTGGTTATTTGAGGCACACAAACCCTACCTTTTACCCTATGAAACCCATGCCATTTTGAGTATTTTTTAACAATATAAATATATATGTGAAAAATTAAAAACATTTAATTGTATTAATGTTACTTATGAGTAAAGAAATGATCTCCAAGTTGAATCATTCAATTTTTCCTTGAAATGAGGATTGGGTGTGCATTTTTGTGAAGCAGGCCAAAATTGCCTTACTTCACCAAAATGCATGCCCAAGCTTCATTTATTGGCTAATCAGATTGATTAAAATTGTAGATTGATTATTTATGTGAAAGTTGTGTATAAGTGAGAAACATAGTCATGTAGGATATTTGTTAGATATTATGCAAGGTTATATCTTAAGGTTAGGTATTTTCCAATCATGTCCCATTTCAAATTTCATTACCAAGAGTGTAATTGGTTTGGCATGGGAGTGCATATTTGTTCTGAATTGAACATTGGGAGATATGATGAATTGCTACATTGGTAGACTTGGATAGAGGTCTTTCTCTGAGGCCTTTCAAGTCAAACTTATTAGTTGAAAATGCACAAGAACAACGATTAAATGTGATTATTTGATCAAGGGAATGTTTTAAAATTAGGATGGCCATGTGGGATAGGGATGTTGGATACTTTTCTTATCAAAATTTTCACTCGATGTATATACCAAGGGTCATAAAATTATTTTTTTTTCAACTCCAAATTAACATGATATCAATATGTCAAATATATGACTAAAGTGAAGTTTTGTTTTGGATAGAATATAAATTGAAATGACATAATTGGTGTACTAAACATTATTGACTATTTTGTGTATTACAAGAGCCATATGAGGCAATGACAACAAATCATGTCATATCAAATGAGGACATAATGGATAATGTGGGACATCTGGTACTCAATTTTCACTTAACTTAGGAAAATTTGATATAATGGATTTTGTGATATTTCCATATTTTTCAGAACATTATTAAAATTGATAGTGTATTATCCAATATTGAAAAAAAATAATGCATGTTGTTGATTATTTTAGATGGAGATTAGAGCAAATGCAGATCCTGAGCCTTCAACTAGAAAAAATAAAATATGTGTATGTGTATGTGGACCTAAAACTATTAAATTACGTAGTAGACACTAGGTGGAAGAAGATATGACAATGGATCTTGAAGACACAAAAAACGATTTTACTGATGTTGGGACAAGGTCCCTTCGGTCAAATTTTGTAAAGTTTTGTTAATTATTGTAAATTCTTCCATTTTGAGGAGTGGAGCATGAGTAGCACAGGTTGATAGGAGTTAAAGGGAATTTTAGAAGGTGAAAGCCCCTTAGTTTGTAAAGATTCAATTTTTTTTTGTGACCCGCCCATAGTTCGCGGACCATGGTATTGTAATGAATAAGGATATAAAAAGGAGTCGTAAAAGAGTCATAGAGATATGATATCATAGCGAAGAGGATAGAAGGGCATGATTTGATTCTATTTTGTCTATTCTGTACTTAGGCGAAGGGGAAGGCTGCTACAGTTGTGTGTGTGAAGACCTTGGTAAGTCCACAGTTGAGTGTGTATGCCCCTACAGCTATGTGCGCAAGGTTGAAAGGACTGTAATTGAAGATCTGAAGTATAATAAAGACTTGTCTTGAGGAATTATCTGTGTATCTGCTTATTGTTATTTATATCTAAATTTATTGTATCTTTGATATGTTGAATGCAATTAATCTGGAAAAGTACTTAATAGGAGCATGAAGAAGTAGATCTATTTATTTACATGATGTTATGAATGTTTAGCATAATCGGCGAAGGATTTGGATCTACTAACTGTTAGTTGCTGTAATTTTAGGGTTTTAAGGGTCAGGGTTCGTGAAGGTCAAAATAAAGCCCTCAGTTTGACAGAAACACATCACATAGTCCTTTGGATGCAAAAACCTGGTTCTAACATCCCCCAATACTACCTCGGGTGAGAAGGTAGCCTACGCTACACAAGTTGTTGCCGAAAGGGACCAGTAGTGTAGGGTTTGTTGGTTAGTGCAGCTAACGCTAAACCTAGGTCCAAGCCCCCTCAAGCCAACAAATGGTTCTATTTCCGGGACCAGGATCTATCAGAGGAATGTGTGATTGTGGCATAACTAGATACTGACTAAGAAGAAGATTGGAAGCTGCACGATTTTGCAACCTAAGAAAATAGGAATCTATGTCTGTCAAAAGAGGAGTGGTTGTAGAGATACATGTATACAAAGGAACATGAAATTCTTCTGCTCTTTTCCATGCAAATTATACAAATGGTTGGCTAAATTGGTGGATGGTCAACCTACCTAGAAGTTGGATAATCCTATTGTGTGGACTACAAAGTTAGTGGGGCAGCTATAGGGATTAGAAAACAAGATCGTGAAGGTTGTCGATTATTGCATTGATACTATTTTGGGTGGATTTATTACTAAGTTCATGATTAACACTTTTGTCATTTATAGTGAAGATGAGTGCTAGTTTGTCAAGGGACCAAGAGGTAAGTATCTTAAGTCTCTAAAAACTTGGATTAAGATGTTATTGTGTGAGAAACGGGTTATGCCATTAAATTGATGTTTAGACAAGACTCGACGAGAGTGATGCAATGTTGGAGACCATTTAGAATAAAACTAGATTCAAGTGTTGAGTACAATGGTTTTTTTAGGAGCATCTAATAGTGATGAAGAAAGTAATAGTCTGAAGATGCCTCGATGTGTACCGCAGATGATAGATCAGGGTATCGCAGGAAGACCACATCCATCGACTCCACCTCCGCCATAACCTCCACCTCCACCTCCACCTCCACTATTTAGTATGGAGAACATTATGAAGATGCCTATATTCAAGGGTCTGGGGACAGAGGAACCTAATCAATTCTGGTTTGTAGCAAATGTTCTGTGGAAGTCACAACAGATAACAGATTATGATCTAAAGAAAGTGCAACTAGTAACAACATTGCAAGACAGGGTGTTGAGTTGGTATATTAAGTATAGTACGACTCATCTAACTACAACATTGAGAGACACCAAAGATGTGTTGAATAATGAATTCAGAAAGCCTAAGTCTCAAACCCAATCTATGACTAAGGTAAAAGAAATTAAGCAGAAGGTGAATGAATCTGCATGGGATTTTGATCAATGGTTGAAATTTTTGCTACAATAGGCTAATCTACAGACTTCAGATGAGCAACATAAGGATTGGAATATTTCTTCATTGTTACCTCATTTGAGATTACCATTGTCACAATAGAAAGTTGGATCACAGGCTGAAGCATTGGAAATTTCTATGAAATTGGAGGCTTCGCCTATTCAAAATACAAATCTGGGAGTGCATAAGATTCAGTCGCAGTTGGCTAACCTGCATATGGTGTTGTAGGATCTCAAAAAGGGAAAGGAGGTCTAGAATGAGACCCACATGGAAGTATGGTGCTTAAAGTGCAAAGGCCATGGTCACAACATGGATCATTGCCCGATGTATAAGCATTATCTAATTGGTGGAGGTCATATCCCCCTGAAGGCATAAATACTACGGGATCGAGTACCGATGTGGTACCATGGTGCAATATTTGCCAATAACATAAAAACATCCAAAAAATAATTTCCATCTATTGGAGAAGTTTTTACAGACTCCCCAATAAACGTTTTGCAATTTCTATAAGTCTGTGGGCCATGATTAGCACAATTGTTGAAGCTATGAGCTAATGATGGACATAAATCCAACATATATAGTGTAGGATGAGACACATCCTCAGCAGGATCAAGGCATAACTGTAGTGCATGAAGGATTCTCAGGAAGAGGAAGAGGATGAGGGGAACAAGCTGGAAGAGGTCACAAACATATTATTTGTTACAATTGTGGAGAACTAGGCCACTTTCCATGAGATTATCAGAACCGACACACCCCTCTTGTCAATATTGCATATAGTTTGATCACGTCATAGAGGATTGTCATGTGATCATCGCAAAGGTGCAAGAGAAAAATACCTAGAAACCCATTCAAAACATCCAAATGATGAGATCAAAACTGCACGAAGATGGGCTCAGTGTTAATATTCTTACACGGAGAGGTATATCTACCGAGGAAGATAAAACCACAGGGAAAAAATCAGAAGAAAATATATGGGTGCACAAGGCTACTGACAAAGATGTTGGATTCGATTTGAATAAGGCAAATGAAACTTTTATGGAGGTGAAGAAGAGCTTCACATATTTAGGAGCTTCCACATCAAAGGCTCAAAGTACACGGACAAAGAAGCTTGAAGAAGTCATTGGTACATAGGAAACAGATCCTTTAGTGTTAACATCCTTCTTACAGACTTGCATGAAGCTCTTAAGGGACCAAAAATCAGTAGAGGTACTGCAAGAGTTGATAGACAACTACACTAGTAAGGGTAAGCCGATGCTTGAATAATGCACAGTGCATAAACTAGACAAAGGTAAGAAGAGGATTGGTCAAGAAATGAGCTTGACTTCACAAATAGGAGAATTCGAAATGGACCAGGTGATCCTTGATCTAGGATCTGATGCAAATGTTTTACCTAAACAAACTTGGGAAAGAATGTGAAAGTCAATGCTACATTGGTCCCTAATTTAGCTTCGAATGACAAACCAATAGAATATTATTCCGATGGGGAACTTACATGGAGTAACTATAGATATTGAAGGGGCATGCACCATATCTAATTTTGAAGTAATTGAAATAGCGGATGATGGTAATCCCTATCCGACGCTGCTTGGAATTGATTGGGTATTTGATATGGATGTGGTCATCAACCTGAAGAAGCGCAACATGACATTTGAAAAGTAGGAACCAAGGGTCATTGGTCCATTGGATCTAATAGAAGTTGCGTGATATATGGAACTGAACTACGATTACTATGAGGAGGATGCTATTGACCAGATCTATAAGCTTATTTCATGGGATGAGGATTGGATCAACCCTATGGTAGATGGGTTAATTACTTAGGAAAAGCAAAACTCTTGCAACTCAGATTCAGATGAGGATCTCGAGCATTGGTAGAATAGATTGAACAAAGTAACAATGTTATGATGCAATAGCCTTACTAAGTCACTCTGGTGCATATCTACTGAGGTATGAAATTCACTGTATTATGATGGCTTAGAAGATGTAAATTTATTTCTTGATAATTTTGAAAGGGATGTACGAGAGGAGCATCGATTTCAGGAATTGGAAATCATGCTCAGAGCTACACTTGCTATATGGTGGGGTACACATAAGAACAATTTTGCAGAGTGGAAGGAGTACCATAGGATGATGAAGCTGCAGTTTGGATACGCTAATACCCATATTACTGAAAAATATACATGGAAGGATGATCTGTGCGAGCATCTAGCTCATTGGATGAAAGCATGGGGAGAGGAACCATAGCCTGAATGGTACACATATTTTTCCACACTTTGGATACTATTCCAATGAACTTGTTTCTAGAAACAGAGCTACGACATGGAACCACAGAGTGGGACATTCTGAAGGAAATTTTTCTGTTGACGTTCAGTTTTGAGGATGGATTTGAATGTATTAATGAAGCATTACAGGAAATAAAGATGAAATATTTAGGATGCCTATAGAACCTGTCACATGGGTACAACCAGAATAGAGTACGCAACTCTGCCATGCACTAGAATGCTACAATGTTATTGCAAAAGAAATTGAGGAAGACACCAAGAATATCAATATCCATTAGTCAAAGGGATAGCACGGAGTTGTCGGGCCTAAGGTAGAAGTCCCTGACATCTCAAAGCCATCAAAAACCAAGCAAGTGAACATTGGGTCGAACGCATGGCCAAAGTTCACAAATAATGGTTTTTACTGGGATGAGGAAAAAGTTGACAAAGTCGTGAAGTTATTACGGGAAAATCGGGACTTATTTTCGACAAGGTTCTCTAACATGAAGGGGATAGTATGCAATATGGGTGTTATGGAGATCAATTTGAAGCTAGATGTGAAGTTGGTGAAGCAACACCCATACCATTTGAGTCCTAAGTAAAAATAAAAAGTGCGAGAAGAATTGGATAAGATGCTTGCAGAGGGATTGTTGAGCCTGTAGAAGAGTTGGATTGGGTTAGTCCTATGGTAGTTAAAGAAAAAATACAAAGGGAAAAATCTCAATCTGCATAGATCTAAGAAATTTGAATGATGCTTGTACACATGATTCATTCCCTACACCATTCACAAATGAAGTCCTGGAAAACGTTGGAGGTCAAGAAGCCTACTGTTTTATAGATGGATTCTCAGGATATCACCAAATCAAGATCGCACCAGGAGACCAAAGTAAGACTACCTTCACCATAGAATTGGGCTCTTTTCAATATACAGTTATGCCCTTTAGACTTAAGAATGCCCTTACAATCTTTTCTAGGGTGGTAGTCGTAGCCTTTAAAGAATTTATTCATCAGTTTTTGGAGGTTTACTTTGATTATTTGATGGTGTTTGGGTTAGTGAAAAAGCATGTTGCAAGTCTTCTCCTAATGCTAGATACTTGTAGGAAGTATCAATATTCCTTAATACGAAGAAATGTATATTATGCGTACCATATGGGATACTTTTGGGCCACATTATTTGTAAGAAAGGGTTGATGGTGGACTCTACTAAAATTGCAGTAGTTATCAATCTAGATCCTTGTTACAGATCCATCTAGGCACATCAAATCCCAACATTCAGATCAGTGATTTAGGGCTCATCAAACCCTAATTTTAGTTTCTTCATGCCCTAAACAAGTCACCCCTTTGAATGCCTCCTTCCCATACAGTTTCATGACCACTCATATAAGTGATTAGGGGCTAGACTATGTTGAATTGTAAGGAGATAATGTTGCTATGAGATTTGGCTTTGAAGCAAGTATTGTGATGCTACAAGTTTGTCATGCTTTTGATGTGATGTGGATGGGATCCAAGCTGGAGGAATGGATTTGAATCAGACACCAGTGGTTGTAATTCATTCTTCTATTTAATAAAGTGTTTGAACCTTTTTCCCATATATTTGTATTGTTTAATAATGCTTATGTGTGTGAATTGTATTTGATTCCTTTCACTTATATTCAATAGATTGTATGCTTTGATCGCTTTTTTGTCTTCTGTTGTATTTATGAGGTACTTCTCATGCGGATTAAGTATGGGAAGGAGCGACGAAATCTATAAGAGGGATACGAGAGGAAAGTGGAACTATGGGTAGGCCTTCTATCTTCTCATCTTATGTGTTTCTTATAGGAAAATTCTAAAACACTTTAAACTGTTGTTCTAGATACAACGACTTATCTAGGGAATTAGTATTTATCCGTAGATATTAAATTCTCCAAAACAAATTGGTGACCATACTGGGGAAGAATCCTCTTTCCTAGTAGCTTATCCACCTCCTAAGACATCCTTGTAGACCTCATTTGTGTTCATAGATTGTAATTCAGCTGTTTACATTGAAAAAATGGTCAAAACTGTGTCAAGTTGCCTATTGAAATGGTTTATTGTCACCAACGCAAGCTTGTGAGGGACACAATGCAATGCAAAGCACCCGTGGCTTAAGGACAGTGCTCTAAAGCACACTGTCTCCCACTCTGGGCTGCATTGATCCTCCTAGGATCAGTTTCCCACCTTTGGAAAGATTTGTTTGCCAAATTTTCTCTGTTTGATTATTTGTTGATTGATCAATGAATGCTATGTCTTGGAAAATGAGTTGTTTTCTCCTAGTCTAGCCCAACTTTGATTGGATTGATTAATGTTTCTTCATGTTTTCTTTGTCATTATCAATCAATAGTCAAATTTAGGATATAATTGATTAATATTCATTCAAAAGAAAGTGTCGTAAAGTCTTCTCTTCCTTCGAATTAGAACTGTCGTAAAAGTCTTCGTTCTTATGAAAGATTGATTGATTACATGTGCATGTTTCCTTTTGTTCATATTCACATTAAGGAAATCAAAAATAAATACATGCATTTTGCATTAAAAAAGTTTGTGTGTGCTCATAGGAATAGTGTAAGGAAATTGCATTTAGATTGTGCTCTTTTCTCTTTGATCAAAATAAATCTGATTGCTCTATCTCTAAGTAGCTAGGATTTTCATTGTTAAATTGAATGGAAAGAATGCTTATCATGATAGTTGCATTCCTAGGAATTTTAGAATACATCATGTGGTGAACTTGAAAGGAAAATTCCTAAGCAAGATCAACTTAAAATTAACATCAATTTACCTAATGGAGCATTGTCATTAATGACAACATTTAGTGGTTCTAGGCTAGAGATGTGTTTTTGCATCATAAAACAAAGTAGTTGTTGCTAACTTGTCTACAATACATCCCAAGTGTGATACCTCATTCCATGTACATGAGTATATAGTAGCTTGTCCACGTACCTTCAAGTATATAGGGTGGTGTTACAGTACGTAAAGTATATGGGAATACTCTCACTGTGCAGTTTTTGCATTAGACAACGCTTATACCAACTGGGCCTCCATGTACCTTTAGGTATATATGGGAGGACAACTCTAGGTTGCTATCCATCCTTAAGTAACTAAGTTGGTTTCCTTGTAAACTGTGATACACTGAACACAACATTCTGGGAGATTTCCTGCTCGTACTTCTTGGATCGCCAGGAGGTATTCTGCAGTTCACAGTTGCTTGGTAAACCTTTTGCCTAGTATACCCCTTTTTTAATTTCTTTTTTGATAATAAAATTAATCAACGATCGTGGAGGAAAATCAACCTTTACCTCGTCGTTCGCAAAGAACAGCGAGCAAACCACCTTTTCCACCCGAAGCGACACCTATTTGGACAAAGTGGTCTCACTTAACTTTGTCTAGCACATCAAGAACTAGTAGTTCTTCATTTGAATTACCTGAATCATCTATTTCGGTAAGTACTGAGACTCCAGTTACTCCAACTATTTCTGGTACATCTGTTCCTAAAGAAGAAGTTTCACAATTACCTGAGGACATTAGCACTGATCCTAGTGAAGCAGTAAATGAAGTTGTTCAACAACAAGTTGATCCTCAAATTGAAGTTGCTCAACAAGAAAGTACTTTTGAACTTGAATCAGCTCAACCAGGAGTTAATCTAGAACCTATCCTAGTTCAAATGGAAGTTACATCAGAACCTGAAGTTGTTCAAGAACCTCTTACTAAAACTAATTTTCATTTACCTGAACATTTGGACTTCGAAATTGAACATTCATAAGTTGTTACTTTACCGGAGGATGATCAACCAGTTACCCCTCGGACATCAGTAACTGCTAAAACCTAAACTTTATTAACACCAGAAATATTTTACGGACGTGATGGTGAAGTTCTTCCACCAAGTCTAATTGCTATAGAGGAAGAATTCGAAGAAGATTCTACACCAGGAACCCCTTTCCACTTTGGAGCTAGGCTTTATCTTTACCCTTATATTCCTCATTTTACTGCTTTATTTGATCCTGCTTATTTTCAAGTACCCGTCAATTCTTTAGGACAACTTTTGGGTCAGTTAACTATGGTTGAACAACCGTCAACATCTCAGACTATATCATTTGATGTACTTGTGGCAGAATATTTTGTTGTAACCTCCTCGATGTTTTCCACCACACCTGAGTCACACCTGTATGGTGAACCTTCCATCCCCATTTGTTACCAATCTTTATCTGGAACCCACTCAGGGGTTTCTTCTACACCATGGTCATCACCCATGTCCTCAACTGGAATTTTACCTAGTTCTTCTCTAACAGGAACTCAACGGTTTGATCCTGCATATCAATATCAAGCTAGCAAGCTAGGCAATCTGGTCAACAAAGACCTATGTATCCACTAAATACTGGATTGACACCATATGGAGGGAAATATGCTTATTCACTGTATCCTCCTTATTCCGGAGGACCATCATATGGTAATATCCCGCAGTATTCAAGTCAATCTAGAATTAGAGTTTGTCGATGGCAACTAACAATGCCAGTTCAACCAAGGCTTGTGTATCCAACGCAACCAATGCAAACTGTGTCAGCTATTCCTACTACACCTGTTGTTACTACTGTACCATAGTCACAAGTTCAAACTGTTGTATCTCAATAGATACAAATTGATACTTCTACCTTGCAACCACAAGTTTTAGGTGAATAAGTTCAAATTCCTCAAATTTTCATTCAACAACCACTTGTTTCTAAGGTTCAGCAGCAACCTTAGGTTAGTATACCCTTATCTAGACTGACCCAAGCTTACACTAGTATAGTTTATTCACAACCTAACCAACCTTTCATTATTGGGCAACAAAAACTGTTTAATCAACAACAACAACAGTTGATTCAACAATTGTGGCAGGCTCAATTTCAACAACCCAATTTGGACTTGCCCAACAAGCTCAACCTGGGTTTGGTCAATGTCAAGCTTACCAAGGTCCTGGTCAACAAGTCTTTGTAGGTTATGGACAACCACACATTCAACCTGGTTATCAACAACCACCTTATGCAGTTTTTTTCAACAACAACCATACCAAGGTTACCAAATGCAGATGCCCTATGTTGGTATGCAAAGACCTATTGCTCAGGAAAATACCTCATATCCTAGGTATGCTCAACTTGACTTGAATCGACAGTTGCCATTTGTAGCAACTTTAGAATTACCAGATTTAAATTGGCTCACTAATGATCCAATCTTATATGCACCTTGGTGGCCGATAATTCTGCATAAGTTACCATTTGACATTCCAAAATTTAACGGAAATCCTGGAGAAGACCCATCAAATCATGTCATGACCTTTCATTTTTGGTGTTCATCAAACTCCTTAAATGATGATTTGGTTAGACTTCGTCTTTTCCAAAGAACACTTACTGGTCTGGCTGCTAAATGGTACATTGAGTTACCAAGAGCTTCTTTCGACAATTTCACCACTTTAGCCACTACATTTTTGACCCACTTCCAGTTACCCATCAGATACAAGACTCGAACGGAACTCCTAGCCAACTTTAAATAGATGACTACTACCCATATATTAGATCATATTCATGAGTGGCGGCGTCATCATCAAATGGTTAAGACATTTGTTCCCGATCATATTTTAGCTGAGTGGTTCATAAAATCCTTGTTGCCATCAATCACCGAGGATGTGGCGAAAGGTGGAGTTGTCACAGAAGAGCATGTAGTTGCTTGTGCCCAATACTTGGATTTGATTTACACACAATCCAGTATGCTTTATGATAAAATTCCCAATTCACTCCGACCATCTTTCATTGTTCCTCCTCCTCCACAATCGAGTAAGGAATCTCATGTTGGTGATAGTGTGATCAGTTATTCGAGCACGCAAACGGTAGGAAGACCATCTGGTCAAACCCTTGCCATTACCAATCAAACTACCAATGCATCAGAAAATACTCTTGCTTCTGAAATTAATGCCATGTCATCTAACAAAAGAAAAAATCCAAAGAAACCAAGAAGCAAGAAAAAGGGTTAAAACAAGAAGAAACAAGATAATTCCCCTCCAAAGAAATCATTTGATTCCTCTGCCTTGGCAAGGAAACCTCATTATCCATGTCTAATCTGTAATGCCAAGAATTTTACAAGAGATTGTCCACATCGCTCTGAGGTCTCTAAACTTTTAAAGACTTCAAACACATTGGAAGCATTGATTGATCTGTTTCCAAACCCAGAGACTCATTTGGTTGCAATAGACCATGCTTCCACATCCCAAGTACTCATGTTATCCGTCACAAAGCTACAAAATGAAGTTTTGGTGTCAATGAGAAACAAATATTATGGAAATCCATCATCATCGTCAAATAATCAGGCCACTGTTCAACCTAATCCTTCAACTTCGACTTCATTTGAAAATGTTCCACCCATTGTACTTGAATTGACAATAAAACCACCAAAGGGAGTTGTGCACAAATCAACATTTAACCCTCAGGCTCGAGCAACTCAAAATTATAACATAGTGGAAGATCTTTCTCAATCACCTTCTACTGTGTCGACATGAAGGTGTTACAAAATTTTCCCTCCTAGAAGAAGGCTTTACTGTTAGCAATAGGAGGGGTAGATCCTAAGGATTCTAATCTTGTGGTTTTTAACCATGCGGGATATACACCACAGTTACCGGTGCATTTAGCCTTCCTAATTCAAGTAAAAGCTCTCAATAAGAATGTTCACCAAACTATTATTGATGAGGGGGCATCTACTTGCATTATGTCAATGAGCTGCTGGAAAACACTTGATTCACCATCGTTGTCACGATCACCAACCATGTTGAAAGCTTCTGATGGAAGAGCATATACTCCATGTCGGATTTTAAGTAACCTGCAAATCGAACTAGGGGACAAAACAGTTACTGTTGAAGTTGAGGTAGTTGAAAGGCCCCTCGATTACAACATTTTATTGGGAAGGTCATGGGTATACTCTATGGATATTATGGTTTCCACGTACTTTCATACTATTGCATTCCCTTTTAAGGGTGGAATCATAGTCATTGATCAGCTAGCCTTCTTTTCCAATAGTTCACAAGCTACGAGAAGCAATCTGTTGGTACACGGACCCCCACTATCACTTCAAAGTGTTGGAGTAGGTATCTTTAAAGATCCTTCCCTAATGGGTACTTTTACCCTACTGTCACCATCTGATTTGGTGGAAGTGGCAAGAGTAGAGACTTGTAATATGATTTCCTCCACCTTATCTGATTTAAGGAGGGTTACCAGTAAGGTCGAAGTTGATAGTAATTTTGAGGTGATGTCATTAAGCCCCATTGAATCATCATAGCAATTAATTTTTTGGGTTTGTACGACCAACCAAAATCCACACTCAACAATTGTATGGGTAGACCATTTGTTAGAATATGGTACCTCTTCAGATCCTTTTTCATGTATACATTCTACAGATGAGAATCATCCAATCATTTTTTATAGTAGAAGGACCATGGGAAGGTTATCATGATCGTTCCCATCTTCCAGATGACATCAAAGGTTATTCAAATGAACTAAACCACCCATCAGTCATTGATTTCCAATCGAATTCAATTTTCATAGACACAATATAATCTGAGCAAAAACTGTCAAATATTGAAGAAATGATTTATATTAATATTTCGACCAAGCCTAATATTGTAGAGAACTTTCATGTCGGCAAATCTTGTTGTCCATTGGAACTGAATAATTATTGTACTCTCTTTCGTGAATTTAGAGATATTTTTTCATGGTCTGATGAGGAGATGCCAAGCATTGACTCTAGTATTGTTGAACACGTAATCAAAATGTACCTTGATGTCAAGCCAGTTCGACAGTGGCTATCCTTCTTCGATCTCGAGACAGACAAAGTCTGTATGGCCTTTACCTTTTCTAGGTCAATTCGGACACCTGCAGCAGAAACAATATGTCCTAACAGCTTGCCTTCTTCTGAAGAAAATTGTGATTTTTTGGGATTGACTGAAATCCCAAACCTTCTGCACTTCAAAAACACTTTCTTCAAATACTGCAAATGATCTTGATGGCTGCTGGAGTATATTGTTATATCATCAAGGTAGATGAGGACAAATTTATCCTTCTCTCCCACGAAAGCTATATCCATAGCTCTTTGAAAGGTGGCTCCAGCATTCATCAATCCAAAAGGTATCTTGGCATACATAAATGTGCCCCAAGGAGTGGTAAATGCAGTATTTTCTTGGTCATCTGGGTGCACAACAATCTGATTAAACCTTGAAAATCCATCTATGAAAGACATTACTTTGGCTCCTGAGACCTTCTACAACAAATGCTCCATCTTCCATAGGGGATAATTATCTTTCTTAGAGCATTTGTTTAAGTTTCTGAAATCAAGACACAGTCTGATTTCTCCACTTTCTTCCTCACTACCACCAAGTTGGCTACCCATTTGGAATATCTGAGAGGAACAATAATTTTGGCAGCCAGCAGTTTTTTGATTTCCTTTTCTATGAGGGGAAGAATCATAGGATTTATTGGTCTCAGCTTCTATTTGAAAGGAATGGTGTCTTTCTCCAGAGGGATTTTATGTTGGATTATATTTTTATCATATTTTTTCAGGTCACTGTACTCCCAGGCAAACACATCAGCAAATTGCTTCATTAATTTGTAGTATTCAGAACTTTGATCAGCATACAGATGGGTGGACAAATTTATGTATCTAAGATGACCTAGATTTCCTATATCGTGCTTACAGATTGCAGATTGGTCTTCCTTTTGGACAGCCTTGTAAGGCACATAATTCTGGTCAAACAGTTTTTCTAAAGGGATCAGACCCTTAGGTATATGATTACTGGGAATTTGGACTATGCTATCTTTGCCAATTTTATTTCTAATCTTTGCTTGGGGTTTTTCTTTTAAAGCCTCATTCTCTTGGTCAATTTTCATTTCAGAAAATTCATCAATGACTTGCAGAAACCTATTTATCTCATCATCATCATTGAAAACTTTCCAATTCTGGACATTGTCAGGCAAGGATGGTATGTATTTCATTTGGACTTCATAAACTAGTCTGGGAGGCATTGGAGGGATAAATAGACTAGCAGAAATAGAAAGGGAATCAGCTAGCTGATTTTGGGCTCTAGGAATGTATGAAATACAGAAATTGTCAAAGAAATCTTTGAGTCTCCATACCTCATCTCTGTATGCTTTTAGCCTCGGGTGCTTTGCTTGAAATGTTCTTTTTACTTGCTGAATGATCAGATCAGCATCTCCAAACACCTTTAAGTTCTTGATTCCTTTGTCTTTTGCTACGTTCAAGCCTAATATCAGAGGCTCATACTCTGCTATATTGTTTGTGACTTGGAATGCCAGCGTAAAAGACAACTGTGTGCTTTTTTTTTTTGGAGATACCAGCACCACCCCTGCTCCTACAGTCTCCCTGGAACATGCTCCATCAAAGAACATCTCCCAAACTTGACTTCCTTGCTCTTCCTCGGCTTGAACGATTGGTTTCCTAAGCTGCATTGAGGCCTTTTGTGATTCTTCTATTTGGAGAATACATGCTCCAAAATCAGTGTCCACGTCATAAATGGGATGATTTGTAGGATTTTTCTCATCGCTGATGATATATGCCAATTGTGATTCTCGGTACAATCTCCTACTTTCTCCTCCAAAGACTGGGACAGTGGCATAAGATAAATCATTATGTCATGTCCCACCTATTCTCTTTATCCATCCTCTGGACAGCAGCATGCCAAACTTAGGAGGGACATCTGCTACCAAAATGTCCATCATTACACTCTTCATGGGCAGCTGAGTTAAGGTAATGGCTAAATCTTTTATCAGTCCCAAGCATTTTACTTTCCATGAATCAAAAGAGAATAAATCATGATATGGTCTAGTGATATCAAGGCCTAACTCCTCCATGACAGCTTTTGGCATCAAATTGTGGCTAGCCCCTATATCTAGCAGGAAGTTGTGAAGGATTTTATCATGAATGGTCAAGGAGACATAAAAAGATGGAGAATTATTATAAGTAGGTTCGGTCATTGGGCTAAGCATAACTGCAGGTCTATCATCTTGCAAATTGACAGAGTCAGTGGAGGTTTGTGTGGCTTTCTGCTCAAGAGTTTCAAGGATAGGATTTCTAAACACTTCACTCTTTACAAGTTCTAACAGAGGCACAAATATCTTCAATTTCTGAACTTCTGCTTCAAAGCTGAAAGGGGAAGGGGACTTATCAGGAACTCTTACCTATTGGACTGGTGCCTTGAGGATGACTGGATCGGTTGCTGGTCTTTTTTGTCTGATATTCTATGACTTTGTTTGTACAGAAGCTCTCTGGGCAGGGTTCTCCTTGACATTATTTGCATTGGACCTCAGGTTATATCTTTGTTGTTCACCAGTCTGCAGAATAGCTTCTCTGTCGCACCTTTGACTGTCTTGTTCTTGCAGCAAAGCTTCTTCATATTCAGATATTGTCAAGAAGGAAACACTGCCTTTAGCTTCCATACAGTGAATTTCATCCTCATCTTCAATTTGTTCCTCCTCCATGACTACATTTTGAAAAGGAGATTTAACTTTATGTTCTTCATTTGATTCTTTACCCCTCTGAATGATTTGTAGCTGTTCATTTTCTCTTCTGTATGGATTTGAATTTTTGGGAGTAAATGCGTTCTGCTGCCGTGTTTTTCCTGAGTTCTGCTCAACTTTCAGCTTAGATATCTCAGCAGCCAATGACTCTATAATTCTAGTCATTTTATCTAATTTGGGATCTGATGATGTGGCAGAGGAAGAAGAAGCCTCACCTCTCTATCTTCCTCTGTCAGAATGACTTTTAAGTTTTTCTACAGCCATAATATTAGATTCTACTTCTAGGGATGCATCCTACATGACAGCCAGAGTGGCACATCTTCTTTCTCTCAAAAGCAAGCAAAAATCAGAGTCAAAA
This sequence comes from Pinus taeda, assembly GCA_000404065.3. Lineage (NCBI taxonomy): Eukaryota > Viridiplantae > Streptophyta > Pinopsida > Pinales > Pinaceae > Pinus > Pinus taeda. Next base: position 94,940 of record APFE030924559.1, read on the forward strand.
TCATTGGCATATGTGAGATTGGCTGAAGTGGGAGTTGGCTTTACTTCAGCAAGTATCTTACTATACATACAATTGAATCTTTTATTAAAATCAGGCAATGATTCCCCATTTTCTCTCTTCAAGTTACCAAACTCAGTATGGTAATACAACAAGTCCTTCTTATATCCCCATTGCTTCAAAAATGCATCATCTAAAGCTTCAATATCAATAATAGGTCTAGGGGTCAATTCTCTGAACCACTTTCTGGCCTCTCCATCAAGGCTCTGAACAAAAACTCTCATCCACACATCATTTTCACTAATGTCTAAGTTATCAGCATAACAATAAAAAGCTTCAAGGTGTTCTTCAACAGTTACCCCATCTGTACCAGTGAACTTATGCATATATTTTTGGTAATCTCCTACAGGCATGGGATTCAAAGGGACAGGCAAGACTAAGGGTCCATACCTAGCAGCAACAATCCTTTCCATCCTCGTAGGTGCTTGCTGACCTACCATGATTGGGGTATGTGGAAGGATATTGGCAGACTAAATAGTGGGGAACAATGAAATGGAAGGCAGAGACACAGGAAAATGATGGATTGTATGGGATACTATCTTTGGACTGAGATCCAAAGGGGAACGAAAAGCACAAGGAACTGTATGAATCTCTGCAGGTGATTCTTCACTAACAACACGAGGTTCTAATTCTTCAAACTATCTATTCTCAACTATGACCTCCTCTTGCATAGATACATAAGATTTCTTAGGCTTACCTGATCCTGATGCTCCTTTCTGTGAAGTTTTCTTCGATTTGACAATCTTCTCAGGGTCAAGCACTGATTCAACTAGTGATTTCTAAGGATTTCTTCAAGTATGTCTCACAAACTAAGCCAGGACTAGAATGTGGAGTCGCCAAAGGTTGGTCTTCCTCCAGTAGAGTCGCCAGATAGATGATTACAACCAAAAATGTGCCCAAACCTTGTCTATCATCAAAATCTAGAAGTGTGTCATTTCCCAGGGAACCTGAGCTTCAATCTTCTCTCCCTGACAACGGCGCCAATTTATGTTATCACCCCAAGAAACTCTCCTAGGTTGTATCTTGGAGATGCTCGGGAACATTACAAACTCAACAAAAATGTTGGAAAAATGGTGGATGAATGAAAGAAATGCTACATATTCAAGCCAAATAACCACTTCTACTATGCTTAACCCCAGACATGGGTGAACACCCCCAGACTACAAGGCTTTAGACCACCAATTACTCACAGTTTAAGGAAAATGTGATGATGGAGAATACTGATCACACCAGCAGATGCACAAGACCCTGTGATGGCCAGCTGCAACCAGTTAAGAGGTCTGGAAATCTATTTCCTAATGCACAGACAGGATGACAACTGTCTATCATTAAAACAATAGAAACCAACATACAAATTCAATGAAACATGCTAAATACTAACATAGAGGTGGGATGACAACCCCTCTAATTCCAAACATCAACAGCACATGAATAAATGCATAACAGGCATAGCCTAGAACAAAGAAGAAGAAGTGGAAAGTGAGAAATTAATAGCAAAAGAAGCTTGCATTAGCTAAAAATGAAGACTAGACGCTGCAGGTATCACAGTAGTTATAGTCTCCAGAAGTTGAAGCTTACAACAAAATAACATTCATCAACCCTATTACCTTCTGAGTTCTGGATATATACAAAATATCTATTATCCTATGCATGGAGGGGTCATAATGGACCACCAACCACATTAACTATTTGATAAAAATCTCTGCTACAATCTGCTGCTTGAATGAATACATTTGACATTTACTGGTACTTGGATGTCCTTCCTGAGCAGGTAGAATGTCCTATGGAAGAATGATCCATAACTGATAAATGTTGTGAACTGCTCGAGGAATGTCCTTTTGCTCTTCGGCCATAGTGCTCTTGAATGTAGTTGTTGGAGAGTAACTGCGTCGAGTAAAGGTAGTTGGCCACCTTCTTCCTTCGGGATCAAAAATGGCTATGGACGTGAATAGTCAGGAAGGATGTAGAATGGGAATTGGCCATTTGGATCACAGAGATGGACAGCAGAGAATAGTTTATGGAGGCTATCGGGAGATATGTAAATGGAGAAACGTGGGTCGTCGGATCATGGTCGTGCAGATCTGACAGCCACCATGAGGTCGAACAATGAGGGATATAACAGGCGAGATGACGTACCTGTGGGAGGTAAGTGGTTTCCCCGCATCACTTTTTGGAGGCAGGCAGTATTCGTATGAGGGCAAGCAATGCAATGAAATGATAACATGTGGCCGGCGGGAAACCACTTCCCACGGGTTAAGAGTCGAGAAGTTTGGCGGAGCGGGGGCTATGATAATCGTTAGATCTTCGGGACATGATCGGATGGTCGTGGATTAATCACACATGTTTGGTTGATATGATAGGTAAAAGGCCTGCCCGGTTATGTGTTTTTATTATATCCGCGCGTTATTAAGGGTTAGGGCCTTAGCGTCGGGGTTTAAACAAAAATGGATTAATACGAGGTTTTTTAAGAGGTTAATGGGATTTATAAAAGTTTAAGGGGTTTATTGGTTTAAAACAAAAAGAAGCTCAAGAGCCCGAAAAAGGGTTTAAATAAGAGTAAAGAGGATATAAGGGGATGGAGGAAATGGAGGTGTGGGAGTTATAAGGAGAAAAAGGGAGAATGAAAGGGAAGGATAGAATAAACAGCTGCAAACCCTTTGCAACCCAAAACAGAGCTGTCTGCCCTGATTTACTCCATCCAAGGTTGCAAACTGTAGCAGAGCTAATAGTTCCTATCATGAAGAAACAAGGAAAAATATGAGTTTGCATCGATTATAGTGATGTAAATCAGCCATGTCCAAAAGACAATTATCCTACTCCCTTTATCGACCAAATTATTGAAGAATACTCTGGATGCGAAATATTTTCATTTATGGATGGTTTTTCCGGCTACAATCAAATCAATATACGCCCACAGGACCAGTCAATTTTTTATTTTTATTTGTCCATGGGGCACATTCGCCTATAGAAAACTCCCATTTGGTTTGAAGAATGCTGAAGCCACTTTTCAGAGGGAAATGAATTATGCCTTCCATGACATCAAGCACATTGTTCAACCTTACCTTGACAATTTACCTACTCATTCACGAAAGCAGACTGATCACCCACAACATTCGAGAGCAATAATTTTACGGTGCCGAAACTATAAGATACGACTCAATCCACACAAATGTGTGTTTTGCATTGGTTTTGGTCAATTTCTTGGATTTGTAGTGTCTATAGAGGGGATTCGACTCGATCCATTAAAAGTTCAGGAAATTCTGGATTTGCCTCCACCTTCAAATCTTTTACAGTTATAGAGACTCCAAGGGAAAGCAAACTTTCTAAGGAGGTTCATTCCTAATTAAGCTGAGATGGCTAAAGGTTCTACACGTCTTTTGAAAAAGGAGATACCCTTTCATTGAGATCATCCTTTGATGCTCTTAAAGATGCCTTCATTAGAGCTTCATTAATGTATTCTCCAAATTACCAAAATGACTATTACCTACATCTCGCCGCTGCAAATACAACCATTGGCATGGTTTTAGTCCAAGAAGAAAATGAGATTGAACAACTGATTTATTACTTGAGCCATAATCTCAATGACACAGAAAGTAAGTACTATTATGTCGAAAAACTAGCTTTGGTAGTTGTGCAAGTTGTTCAAAGATTTCGCCATTATATCCTGTTACGGAAAACAACTGTCATTTCAGATTGCAACCCTATGACATACATCTTGTCATGTCAATTGTTGGGGGTCAAATACTCAAAATGGATAGTTATTTTATAGGAGTTTTATTTGGAATTCATCAAGTCCAAATCAAAGAAATCTCTAGTTTTCAATGAGTTACTATGTGACCTTCCCTCGACCTCCATTGATTCAACATCTGAACCATCAATATTGGATGAGTCTCTATTTCTAATTTCATCATCTGGTGCATGGTATGGAGATATACTAATCTATCTCCAGAACCGAAATTTCCGGCAAGATACCTCTCACTCGCAACAACGACGTATTCGTTACCAAGCCAAAGGTTATCTAATCATTGTGACACACTTTACCGTCATGGTATTGATACAGTTTTACAAAGGTGCCTCACACATGAGGAAGTCGAGAAAGCATTGAATGATTTCCATTCTGGTGCCGCACAGATAATTATCCATGCCGTTTACTTCTGGAAAACTATATTTAAAGATTGTATTATTGCTCTCAGAAGATGTCATGCATGCCAAATATATGATCGAAAAAACAGATTACCACTTGCAACCACTGCATCCAGTCATTGTTGTTGGCTCATTTTTCAAATGGGGCATTGACTTTATGACATGTAACCCCACCTCGGCCAGGAGCATGGGTATATTATAGTCGTTGTTGAAAATTTTACCAAATGGGCTGAGGCGATGCCAACATTGAAAAACAGTGGTGAAATAGCTACTCTTTTCTTTTTTAACCATGTGGTTGCCCAGTTTGGTGTACTGTTAGCACTCAAATCTACCTTAGGCTTAAATAAGGTAAAACTCAAGGCTACATCAAACCACGCTCAGCCTCGTAGCTAGCCCTACGAGGACAGGAGAGGGCTCTCTCCGAGTCAATCTTGGCTAAAGGTAATCAATGAGGCTCGAGATGACTAAATTGATAATTAATTTTATGCTAGGTATGAAGTACAAGGAGTTTGAAATCGATTCTTTGGAGTTTAGTTGAATTCGAGGGAAAGGCGATTTTGGGTGCGGGGATGAGACACAGTTTTTGCAGAGGTCTACTTGGGGCAAGGTAGGCGATTGTCTTGATGCTTTTAAAGAGAATGAATTGCTAGATCTAACTGGTGGGAATTTAAGGAGAGCAAGAAACTTTCAAGGATTCTCCATAAATAGATGAAAACATGGAAAATCAAACAAACTTAAAGGCAGAGCATAGAAAATTATGGATTCTACCTTAACATTTCATTTGTTCAATTGCAGAAGATAAGAGAAGGAAAGTGATACACATAAACAACTTACAAATACTGAAAGAAGCACACCATCAACACATAAAGCCACATGAATCCCAAACAGTGCTGCAAAACCCTGGTCTTTCCTTTGCCAAAAATGAAAATAAAATATGTACAATGAAGTGTCAAGCTTTTCCCAAGAGTCCAACCATGAAAATGACTCAGAAAATACATAATATAGGCAAGCCAACCCATTCCCTTACCTCTAGGGGTCGAGCTCATCATCCTAGGAGTTGTTTCAACCAACTCTAAACAAAGCACTACAATCTAGGCAGTCAAAACAACTTGCCTCTATAAGGTAGGAAACCAATTCATTCATTAAATTTTCACTCTTTGGTGAATGAATCTTCTAGAACAAGTGTTGACCCTGAACTCCGATCTCACTCTTCTCTGTTTCGGCAACAAGTAGCTGACAGTATAGTCTACAATTAAATCGTGCTTCTTCTAAAATATCAAAATACCAAAAGAGCAATATGGTGTCAAACTAAAAAAAAAAAAAAAAACCACAGGAACGGAACTAAACTCGGTTTATGCATATAGGCGCAGCCTTACAGTTCTTTTAAAATCATACACAGTGACAAACTATTGTTTTAATGAGAAAAACAGGTGCGCATACATACGGTGATCATATACAGCAAATTCACAAACAACAATTCAGTTCCCCTTTTCTTTGTCTGCGCTAACACGCCTTTCTTTTCTATACATCCACGCCCACCGGGGAAAAGTTTTCACACGTAAGAGATCTGCGTATTTGCATTTTTTTACAAAGGTTGAGCAATCCGCGCTCCTTTTTTGTAGTGACATGTCACGTATCACTTGTAGCAGTTGCATCGCTGATGCCATAAATTTGGAACTGCCTCCATTTAAAACGGAATTCAATCTAACTTCCAGTTTTATTGTGATCGGATGGAACACGCCATTACTTCCGCTCCGATGTCGATTACATCGAACCGTTGCAATTAACACGATTTATCTTCCCCTTGATTGTTGCCGGTTGACACAATGCAAATCTAGACTTCCTCGCCGATTCAATTCAAGACTGGATTCCCCATGGCAGAGTTGAAACAAAATTTGGTACAGGAACCTGGATGTGCCTAAATTCTGGAGAGATTGTAGCCAACGTCGTGCTTTGGAATGATACGACTAATCCTTGTAAGATTTTTGTAATCTATTCTCGGTACAACGCTGAGGGAAGAAGATCACGCAGCCATATCACTGGCCTTTCAACAGAGAAAAAATAGAAATCACTATTTTGAACCGCGAAGCTAAATGGAATCCAATTAGAATGAAATGCTCACAACTTGCATTGTTGTTTGACTGCATTCAAAATGGTTATTTTCCAACAGAAATTCCAGATCGCACGGAGAAAGAAAGACCCCCCTTTTTGAAGAAGATCTCTTCTCCTCCTTATTACAACAGTTTCATTTTTAATCTACTAACTAATCGATACATAATTCTTATGATTTTAAAAATTATAGAAAATAAGACTCCTATCCATTAGCACTCGCCCACACCTGTTATAACAAATCATAGACACACTCATTACAATAATTAACTAATTATTTGTAAAATCAACCTCCTTAATAAACTAGAGTTTAACACACAGCAATGAATTTCATCCCATCAGGCCACAACATGTGGACAATTTTCCACATTGCTGGCCAGTTCCGATGCTCCTGCATCAAACTCCCGGAGAAGAAAATATTGGTTCTTTAAAATTTTAGGATTTATGTTGTATTTCTGCAATTCTATTGCTGTCAACCAACTGAAATCTTCCATTGGTTGCTCTTTCCACTTGACAAGATACTGAAAATACGTCTGTCCTCGAGTTTTCTTGGATATCTTTTGATCTAAAATAGCTTCAACTTCTTTCTTGGATGTTTTTGGTACCTGTTCTTCCCAATCCACAGTTTGAACTTCATCACCTGTAGCTTCAGTCTGCAACTCTGTTTCTGTCTCCTTGAATGAATACAAGTCTGCAATATTAAAAATGGGGGATATTCCCATCCCTTCTGGCAACTCAATTTCGTATGCATTGGCTGAAAATTTCCTTTTAATTTTACAGGGTCCTATCTTTTTCAATTTAGCTTATTATAAGTTTTTGTAGGAAATCTCTCTTTCCTCAAATATTCCATGACCAAATCTCCTATTTGAAACTCTTTTTCTCTCCTTCTCAAATCTTCTCTCTGCTTGTATCTCTTGCTGCTTCCTATAGTTTACCTTTAACCTCTTCCTGTAGCTTCTGCATTTGTTCAATAAAGTGTTCAGCACTTGCACTTCTGGTTTCTTGTTTCCCCAAGTCCCTTAGCTCATATACTCCTCTCGGGTGCATTCCAAAGAAGATCTGGAATGGACTCATTCCTGTGCTTTGATTTGGTGTGTCATTGTAAGAAAATTCAGCTTGAGCTAATGCCAAATCCCACTGTTTGGGATTCTGATGTACCAGACTTCTTAGTATATTTCCCAAGCTTCTATTCACAACTTCAGTTTGTCCATCCGTTTGAGGATGGTAGGCTGAACTAAAACTGATTTTAGTTCCTAGCTTCTTCCAAAGTGTCCTCTAGAAATTCCCTACAAATTTAGTATCTCGATCTGATACAATGCTCACAGGTAGACCATGTAATCTTACAATCTTAGAAAAGAATAGATTGGCTATGTGTGTGGCATCATTAGTCTTCTTACAAGCAATAAAATGGTCCATTTTAGAAAATCTGTCTACAACAACATAAATGGAATCGTTTCCTCTCTGAGTTCTTGGTAAACCCAGAACAAAATCCATACTCACCGCATCCCATGGTCGATCTGGTATGGGTAATGGCTGATACAAACCTATATTCTGACTCCTTCCTTTGGCATACTGACATACCCTGCATTTCTCAACAAAGTTTTAATATCAGTTTGCATTTTAGGCCAATAATAAAAAGCATTCACCTGAGCGAAAGTTTTGTCTTGTCCAAAATGGCCAGACAATCCTCCACTGTGCTTCTCTTTAATGATGTTTTCTCTCATTGAACATTTATGAACACATAATTTGTTGCTTTTAAATAACAGGCCTCCTTGGATAAGGTAGTCCATCCATTGACTTCTGTAATGGTTCATCGGATTTTGTACTATTGTGTAGACGTCTTTAAAATCCTCATCATCCTTGTACATTTCTATCATTTCATCAAAACCTACAACACCCACTTTAAATTCTTGCAAAAGAAAACTTACCCTACTTAATGCATCTACCACTTTATTAGACTTACCACTTTTATGATTTATTACAAAAGTGAAACTTTGAAGAAATTCCACCCACTTAGCGTGCTTCTGATTTAGCTTTGGCTGATTATTAATAAACTGCAAAGCGTGGTTGTCTGAATATAAGATGAACTCCTTCGGCAACAAATAATGCCTCCACTTTTTCAATGCCTGCACAATAGCATAAAATTATTTGTCATAGGAAGAGTATTTTTTCTTTGCATCATTTAACTTCTCACTGAAATATGTTATCGGCCTTTTCTCTTGGCTTAACACCACACCAACTACTTCTCCACTTGCATCAGTTTCCACTTGAAAGACTTTCTTGAAATTTGGTAATGCTAGAATAGGCTTTTCTGTTATCTTCTTTTTCAGCAAATTAAAATTCCTATCAGCTGCTTCTGTCGATCGAAATGGCTGATTGGCCTCCTTGCTTGTCTCAAGGATTGGTGCACAAACTTGACTAAATCCCTTTATAATTTTTCGATAGAAACTAGCAAGTCCATGGAAACTTCTTACCTCGAATACACTCCTGGGAGTAGGCCAGTTTCTGATTGCTTGTACCTTCTCTAGATCCATTTTCAAACCATCTCTGGAAATCACAAATCCCAAATATACCAGCTCCTCTTTCATGAAACTACATTTCTTCAGATTGATTAGTAGTTTCTCTTTTTGCAGGGTTTTCAAAACTAACTTCAAGTGTTCCAAATGTTCCTCTTTACTTTTGCTTTAAACTAGAATGTCATTAAGGTAAACAACAACAAATTTACCTGTATATTCTTTCAGAACCTCATTCATTAGTCTCATGAATGTGCTGGGCACATTAGTGAGCCCAAAAGGCATAACTAACCACTCATACAGTCCACTGTTGGTTTTGAAAGTTGTTTCCCACTCATCGCCTTCCCGAATCCTGATCTGATGATACCCGCTTTTCAGATCTATCTTAGTAAAGTACTTGGATCCACTTAAACAATCCATTAAATCATCCATCCTGGGCAAAGGAAATCTATACCTAACTGTTATCTTTTTGATAGCTTTGGAATCGGTGCACATGCGCCATTCTCCTCCCTTTTTCGGACTAAGCACCGTTGGCACAGCACACAGACTCAGACTTTCTCGAATCAACCCCTTGTCCATCAGCTCTTGAACCTGTCTTGCAACTTCTGCATTTTCCTGAGGAGTTAATCGATATGCAGCTTTATTAGGTAGACTTGCTCCTAGTATTAAGTCGATATGGTGACTTATACTTCTAACTGGTGGTAATTCATTTGACAATTCATCCACAATGATATCCATGTAACTATTTAACACAGATTGAATTTCTTCAGGCAAATCATTTAAATTTGTGGAGGTTAAAATTACCTTTGGCCTTCCCACGATAGTGAAATGCATCTCTTCGCTTTTATCCACCTCTTGTAGAAATTATTTGCCACTGATCAGCATAATATTATTTTCAGGCAGCTCTTTATCAGGATCATTCTTCACTGGCAACAACATATGCTTAACTCCATCCTTTTCTATGGTGTATGTATTTCTTCTTCCATCATGAATCGCCTTTCGGTCAAATTGCCATGGTCTCCCCAATAACAGGTGACATACATCCATGGGCATTATGTCACATAAAATCACATCTCTGTATGTGTCAATCTGCATTTCCACATTACATTGTTCCGTCACGATGACTTGACAACCCTTCTGAAGCTAAGATACTTTGTAAGGTGCAGGATGTTCTTTCCTTGTTAATCCAAGTTTTTCCACCATCTCTGTAGACACAAGATTGTCAGTACTCCCGCTATCAATTATCACCTTACAACACTTACCCTTTGATTTGCATGTAGTCCTGAACAAATTCTTTCTTTGCGCAGGTTCTCCAATCTCCTTTTCTGATCTCAGCAGAGTTCTTCTAAGCAGCAATGATTCACCTTCCTCCGATGGTTCTTCCTTCTCTACAAGTCGAGGTGGTTCCGGCTTTGCCTTAGCCACATTTGCACCCCTCTGGCTTGCTGATTTGTTATGAGGACAGTCCCGCGACATATGTCCCCATTCTCCACAAATATAACACCTAACATCTCTTCCTCGCCCTCTTCCTCTAGGCGCGAATCTCCCTCTACTAGATTCACCCATCTGTGGTGATCTGCTGCTTTGACTTCCTGCTTCAAACTGATGTTGTGTTCCTCTGGATCTGGCTGATCCTCTACCTCTTGCGGGGCTCTTTCCTATGTTTCTTTAACTCTGTTTCCGCAATATTTTCTCCTCTGCTTTCAAACTTGCTTGAGGCATCCTCAACAGTTTTCAAACTTAACAGGCTAATCTCATCTTGGATCTCATACCTTAGCCCATTAACATATCTGGCTACTTTCTCCAAATCATCTTCTACATGCCCTGTTCTGATGCTTAACCTGTAAAATTCTTTAGTATATTCTTTAACAGACATTCCTTTTTGCTTCATATTTTGCATCTTCTTAAAAAGATTCAAATGATAGTCTTTAGGCAAAAACTTGGCTTTCAGTTTTCTTACCATTTTATCCCACTGCTTGATCTTAGATTTCCCCTTTCTCATTCTTGATGTCTGTAACTCGTCCCACCAGATGGCTGCATGGCCCTTCAGTCTAGTGACTGCAAACTTCACCCTCTTATTCTCCTCAACTCTTCATAATCGAAACACTGATCTATGGATCTGATCCAATCCATGAGATCCTCTGCATTCAAACTCCCTTCATACATAGGAATTTCTATATTGGGTTTGCTTCCAACTTTTGCCAGCATCTTGAGGACTTTGGCAGTTTCATTTTCTTCTCCTGCTTCCACCTCTTCATCAGATTCTTCTGAAGAACTCTCATTTCTCTCATCAGGTGCTCTTCTCTGAGCTGTTTCCATTGTCTCCATTCGTTCACGCAGTCTCCGCACTTCTTCTATCAGGACTGCATTTGGTTCTGGTCTTCCTCTTCCAATTCCTCGCCTTGGCGGCATCTTTGTTGCAACACCTGTAACTGGCTCTGATACCAAAAATTGATGACCCTGAACTCCTTTCGCACTCTTCTCTATTTCGGCAACAAGTAGCTGACAGTATAGTCTACAATTAAATCGTGCTTCCTCTAAAATATCAAAATATCGAAAGAGCAATCTAGTGTCAAACTAAAAAAAAAAACCACGGGAACGGAACTAAACTCGGTTTATGCATATAGGCGCAGCCTTATAGTTCTTTTAAAATCATACACAATGACAAACCATCGTTTTAATGAGAAAAACAGGTGTGCATACATACGGTGATCATATACAGCAAATTCACAAACAACAATTCAGTTCCCCTTTTCTTTGTCTGCACTAACATGCCTTTCTTTTCTATACATCCACGCCCACCGGGGAAAAGTTTTTCACACATAAGAGATCTGCGTATTTGTATTTTTTTACAAAGGCTGAGAAATCTGCACTCCTTTTTTGCAGTGACATGTCACGTATCACTTGTAGCAGTTGCATCACCGATGCCATAAATTTGGAACTGCCTCCATTTAAAACGGAATTCAATCTAACTTCCGGTTTTATTGCGATCAGATGGAACACGCCATTACTTCCACTCCGATGTCGATTACATCGAACCGTTACAATTAACACGATTTATCTTCCCCTTGATTGTTGCCGGTTGACACAACGCAAATCCAGACTTCCTCGCCGATTCAATTCAAGACTGGATTCCCCATGGCAGAGTTGAAACAAAATTTGGTGCAAGAACTTGGATGTGCCTAAATTCTGGAGAGATTGTAGCCAATGCCGTGCTTTGGAATGATACGACGAATCCTCGTAAGATTTTCGTAATCTATTCTCGGTACAACGCTGAGGGAAGAAGATCACGCAGCCATATCACTGGCCTTTCAATGACCAAACCATGAACATGTCTTCATATAAAGTTTGCAATTTTCGCAAGAAGTGGCTACACCGAGTACAATTACGCATACAACAAGATGCCAGGATATCGCATGGAATTGGCTCAACAGAGAAAAAATAGAAATCACTATTTTGAACCGTGGAGCTGAATGGAATCCAATTAGAAGGAAATGCTCATAACTTGCATTGTTGTTTGACTGCATTCAAAATGATTATTGTCCAACAGAAATTCCAGATCGCATGGAGAAAGAAAGACCCCCTTTTTGAACAAGATCTCTTCTCCTCCTTATTACAACAGTTTCATTTTTAATCTACTAACTAATCGATACATAATTCTTCTGATTTTAAAAATTATAGCAAATAAAACTCCTATCCATTAGCACTCACCCACACCTGTTATAAAAAATCATAGACACACTCATTACAATAATTAACTAATTATTTGTAAAATTGACCTCCTTAATAAACTAGATTTTAACACACAACAATGAATTTCATCCCATCAGGCCACAACATGTGGACAATTTTCCACATTGCTGGCCAGTTCCGATGCTCCTGCATCAACAAGTAACTAAGTGTCAAAATAACATCATGTTTCATCAATTACATCAAGAGGAGTCAAAAATTACATCACAAATCAAAACTAGTCAAACTGGTTGCATTCCTGAGCTGAAAGATGAAAAATTAGCCAAAAGGCCCTGTGCGCCGCGTGCCTGAGCCCTATGCGCCGCACGCCTTTCAACCTGCTTTTGTGGCTCTTCTCGACATCCAAATCAAGCTCACAATAGCTAGTTGGAAATCCCTGGATGTCTGCTATCTAGCCCAAGTGGAATTTGTCAATTTGGAGCTCATTTGCCCCCTCAAAATGTCATTCTCCCGGAAGTACTTCCTGTTGGTGTAAAAGGTGGCAGAAAGGTGATTTTCATGGTGTTTTTGGGCCTTTTGATCACCCAAAACTTGATGAAATGCTTTGGAAATAGCTGAGCATGCATAACTTATCATGACAAACCCAAAAATGTAAATTTTTCCTCCAGCAAGTGTCCCAATCTTAAGCGTGCGCATCGACGTGCTACGCCTTGAGCCAGAAAATCTATTTTTAGGACAAAATTTTCAAAATGACAAAAATTTCTCTGAATTTGCTAAAATTCGGAGTGAAGACCATCCATCATGTATTGTGCCCCGCCAATGAAGCCTCGGCCAAAATTTGGAGGATCGGGATTTTTTTCGCCGTTTTAGTGCTTTGCTTAATCGCCTCTTTAGAATCTTCATTTTTGCTTTGCAGACATGCATACGAGCCCAATAATGAGTTTTCATATGACAAAGCATGTCTTTGTCTCTGTTTTCCTTTGCCAACAACTTCTCCAGATGAGTGTTCACACGGATGAGCATAGACTCTCGATCAATCGATGTCATATCACCGGGTCTCTTTCAGGCCAATTCTCGATCCTCACGGATTTGTCGCAGCTCATAAAGTGTATGTTCATCCTCTAGCTGTTTGTTGCACTGCTCCAAGTAGTTTATCACCCACTTAGCCATCTGCAATTTCTTTTGCAGTGAGTCATTCTCATCCCTTTGCTCCCGAATGATCTCCTTTAGCTCCGAGCTAGGAGAGCTCGCATCAACATCAATGATAGTGAAATCCGTGTCTCGGCCTCCTGAAGGACCCTCATCAAGCATAGGCCTCTTGCCCATGTCCTGGATCTGTACCTGTGTTGAAGAAGAAGGCGAGACCCCTTCCACAAGATGTGGAGATAATACTCACTGTGCTGATGGAGTCAACGAGACCCCTTCCACCCCGGGTGGAGATAGTACTCGTCGTGTAGATGAAAATAAGGCCCTGTGGCCTCGCTGGTATGTCACATACGGAGGAGCACTTATATGCTCAGTCTCAGGAATTCCTGGTTGGTGTGAAGGCACTCCCTCATCATGAACTATCTCGGCAAGCAGCTGTGGCACTGAGAAGAAGTCACGGGAGATGAAATCCTCCCAAGTAATGCCCTGCTATGTCAACTGATGTATCACTATGATTTTGATCAGCGTGTAATGATATATGCTTCTATGCTGATGTGCTGGGGTCTTCCTTTGTACTAAAGTCACCATCCTCTCTATGTTGCGACACATGAAGTACGGAATGTTCATCATACATACCCTCGTGAAATGCATCAACAAACGGACATGGTACACATAGAGACGCAAGAATCTGCCCTCGCAACTGAAATACCAAATGATAAGTTTCATCAACGGTGCAAACTCATCCCTCAGGAATCTGAAAGGAAAAAATGTGCTCAAGTGTCTCATATACCCAGGTTTGATGTATGGCTCATAGTAGAATCTGTCTAACTGCTGGCGTTTGCTCCATTCCTCTCCTACATTTGGTATCTCGGTGGCCTGAGCAATAGTCTCTGGTGACAAGGTGAAATCCACTCCGGCGAGGTTTACGTGACCATCATGTAAATATAGAACAAATAATCAAACTAGTTCATGATGATGCTGGGTTTGTGAGATCATCTCACAGTATTGGAAACATGATTGATGCTGAAAACAATCCATCGCAAGTGGGCAAGCCTGCAATTGAGCCAAAGAAGTAGACTCCTCCCTGACATGCTGACCACCTTTGCCACTTTTGTGATACCTCCGTGGCACATTAACCTCCAGTGTAGAATCACTATCATACTCCTGCTCATAGACTGACTCCGTCTCTGACATGACTTTGAAAACAAGATAGCTTGAATATATATGTTGATGTATAAAACTGTGTTTACAATTGAATGCAAACTGTTCTTTGCTCTAAGAATGTTGTGACCAAGGGGAAACAAATGCACAAGGGAATATTAAGAAAGGGAAAACATTAGGGAATTAGGGACTTTGGAAATAAAATGTAATTAGGAAAGGAAGGGGAAATGTAAATATTGGATTGGGGTTTTGGGATATTAGGTAGGATTAATGTGTTTTTAATAGAGGTGAGGGACTAGGATTTCAGGGATTGTAGTGTAGGATTAATGAGGGAATTAATGGGGAAGAATAATGGGTGAATTTGGGAATGAGAAAAAAAGGGAAATGGGGAAAAAACACAACCTTGGTTACACACTGTTTTCAAACCCTGCAACACTTTTTTACATTCAAACCCTACAACACTTTTTTTACATTGACAAAAGGAGGGCTTCAAACTTGGATCTCCACGACACACATTCACGAACCCATCACATTTACCATTAAAAAACCGAGCAAAGGTATGGAGGCGAGCCTACCTGACAATTTGATGTGAAGAAGAGGCGATTTGATGCGTTTTCAAACACGTTTTGGGCTCCAAACTGTGAGCGTCGCGTGCCTTGCCCAATGCGCCGCACGCTTCTGATGCACTGCGCGCTTGTAATTTAACAATGTGGCTTTGTGCCCAGTGTGCCGCGCGCAGCCAATGTGTCGCACGCCTAACCCAGTGCGTCGCGCGCCTGAAAATTGCTCCAACCTCCACTCAAATTCACAAATTTGCCTTGGAATGATCTTCTCCACTCTTGGCATGTACAATGAATTGAAAATGTATTGAAATATCTTTATAAAGACTCCCTTTTGATTTTTGCTTGGTCCATAACCCATTTTGTAATGTTTTGTCTTTGACACTTTTCAGGATTAATAGACTTCTGACTTTTTGGTTTCCTCCTTAAATTTGGTTGAAATAATGATTTTCTTTGACAATTTTTTGCAGGGATAACTGTGATAGAATCTGGCAAAGGAGACCAAGGTTGCGCCTAGACAATTTAAGAACTAAAATTTTTGAAAATTTATTACAAAAATGAGATGACGACTTATCTTCAAAACGGAGTTTTGAAGAGAAGTCCTAATCTATCTATATAATGATAAAAATCATTGAGGTAACCACCTATCGAGGACATCCCTCTAGCCTGTTGTTTTTCTTAGACTTTGCAAAACCAAATTGACTTAACCCTAGACCTAATGACCGAGAACACTTGTCATGACCTAGAAATATGACCTTTCAAGATTCGATTTTTATGAATAGACCTGAACCAGTAGTGCCAAACATGAGGGGAATGAGTGACACAAACCACTCCGTCAGATTTATGGCATGCCTAACGAAATGCAACTTTGATCGAAACTGATGGGACACTTAAACATGAAATGCAAAAAAGAGCTTTGATCTCTGACTGAGGGATAACTAGACCGACTCAAACATGTACCACAATCCATAGTTATAGATCATGGGTCACATTTCTGTAATCACATGATGGCTAAATTGACTGCTAAGTTAGGATTGTCACATGATAGTTCTACCCTGTATTACCCACAAGCGAATGGACAAGTTGAGTTCATCAACAAAGTCCTGAAGCAGATGTTGCAAAGAATGATAGGGGTTCATAAAAGAAACTGGCACTTAATCATGTACTCTACCTTGTGGGCATATCGAACCTCAATGAGAAATTCAACTGGATTCACACCCTTTCAATTGGTGTATGGTTTGGAAGCAATCTTACTGATACAATGCGAAATTTCATCACTCAAACTCATGATTTAGCTATTACCTGACACTTCTAAAGAAGAAGCATGTTTCTTGGAATTAATCCATCTGGATGAAACCTGTTGTGATGACACATTGGCTAATGAAGCACATAAGAAACGTATTAAGGTGCAATATGATAGAAATGTCAAGCCTCGTATCTTCTCAAAAGGAGACCTGGTCTTTCTTTACGATCAGGAAGCTGATAAACTTGGAGCAAGGAAATTCGCACCAATGTCGATGGGTACTTATGTTGTCAAGCATGTTCTGGAAAAAGGAGCCTATGAGTTAGTAGATTATGATGGGATTCCATTGTCACAGCCCCGAAATGGGTTGTACCTAAAACGTTATTATGCTTGATTAAGTGTAGTAAAACTCACTGTATATATGCTTTCATTGCATGTGTGTCTGTTTCTTTTAGAGATTTTTATTTTGTTTAGATAATTTTCGGCGAAATCACATAAATAATCTTTTTTCGACGCGTTTCAAACCAACCAGTGTGGTTCATCGTCAGGACAAGTTGAAGAAACAGATCCAGCTTATCATGTTAAATAGCAGAGATTCCAACGGCTAATTTTGACTAAAGGACCCAGGTCAAAATTAATTTAATATTGTTAATATTATAA